>LPNX010138178.1:272366-288038 GCA_001517045.1 Pseudotsuga menziesii
AAGGTGATTTTTTATTATTGGGATCTAGCCTCTTAACCAAGTTCAGCAAAAAAAATGGATTTTGATTTATTTTCCTTATGAAATGTAAAATTCCAAAAATGGTTGGCATTGTGGATCTTGATTGTATTTAATCAGGAAAAGCAAAATTATACACTTGGCACCTCTGTACCCAATGTGCTTCAGGATCCCTCACCCACACCTTTTGTTACAAATGCTGCATGCAAGTTTTGTGGTAAGGACGAAAGGGTTGAGCATGTCTTTTGGAGATTCCCATCTGTCAAGACTCAAGACTCTTTGAGCATGGTCTCAGGGAAAATTTAACTATTTTATAAGTGCCCTGCCCCCTTGGAAAGGTCCTTGGGCAAAGTTTGTTATTTAAGGACAGTCGCAAATCTCTATGGCACAAATTAGGCTCTCCACTATTGACTTTCTATGAAAATACAGGTATAATGCTAGTTTTCATGAGGAACCATTCCCTATTAGCTTAAGAAAATTAGTCTTTTTCATCAAAATTTGGATTTGCTTGTTAATACCAAATTCAGTTTTTTTGGTAAAGATGTTGAATTCCTTCATATTGGGGTATAGGTTCATATGCTGGCATTTCTGGTCTTTTTAGGTAGGGAATTTCAATGTAACCTTGTTGTTAGGTTTCAGTAACTTTCTCTGTTCCATGATGTAATTTTGTTGATTAAGTAATATATATGATACATTTAAAAAAAATACAGGTGTAACGCTAGTTTTCATGAGGAACCATTCCTTATTAGCTTAACAAAATTTAGTCTTTTCCATCAGGATTTGGATTTGCTTGTTAATACCAAATTCAGTTTTTTTGGTAAAGATGTTGAATTCCTTTATATTGGGGTATAGGTTCATATTCTAGCATTTCTGGCCTTTTTAGGTAGGGAATTTCAATGTAAGCTTGTTGTTAGGTTTCAACTTTCAGTAACTTTCTTTGTTCCATGATGTAATTTTGTTCATTAAGTAATATATATATGATACATTTAAAAAAAAATTATACACTTGAATGGTGAACATACTTTCTCAATAGGCAAGTCATGCTTGGACACAGTTCAATAGTATAGCATGGAGCCTAAAATTAAGGTTTCATATAAAAAATTGAAGTTCAAGAATACAGAGGAGGGTTTGAGGTCTTGGGGGACATGATGGGAGAAGTTGTTATGACTTACTACCAGGGCTAGCTTGTTTGGCATCTATGGTTGCATGAGTAAGCATTGATTTCTTGATTGTCCTTGTACTACTAACCAGCTCAACTCACAATCCCTTAGAGGCTCATAGAACTCTTTTATCCTTTTGGTATGATGGAAAATCAAGCTAGTTTTGAAGCTTTTGCTATCCTAGAAATGGGGTTTGTTACAGCATTTTGCTACATTGTGATTTTTGTCACATCACTTGTGAATTTTTTCACAACTATCAAGCTTGAAGGATTTCATGACTAGATAGTTGGATGGGCAGGTGGTACTCTTTTGATTTTGCTTAGAGATGGTGCTTCTTCATGGTCGAGTTGTGCAAGAGATATCACATTGCTTTCATTCTTCCAGAAAGTAGACTCTTCTAGATATATTGGTTGTTCACCATCCAAGTGAAGTCCTTCATTGGCTAAAACAACAATATGAGTTTTGAGTAAGTGGTAATAGTGGGAATAACACCTGCTCTCTCCATAGCATCAAATAACCTGAAAGATTCTACGAGGCCACCTTCAATGCAAAGCACATCAATTATTGAATTATATGTGACCTCATTAGGCATAGTACCTTTTAATTTGACCTTTTGGTGTGAATTTCATTGTTTCCAGTTATTCTTGTCTATTACTTGAAGAAATTGTTAATCAACGCCTTTGTTTCTTGTATCTGTTCTCTGAAATTTGAGATTTAGTATTTGTCTATAATGCAAATCCTTTCCATGAAGTTAAAAGGAAGCGAGACAAGCATAAAGAGGTGAGCTCTGTTTCATTCAAATGTCAACAATTTTTGCAACACATATTTCTCAAGAAATTCGCATTTCCCTGTTGTATAAGTCGAATGCTTTGTCAATGATTTGTCTTTAAATGGTAACTAATGAGATTAAAATCTATGATTCTTGATAAGTATACATTTGTTATATTTCCTGAAAATTGAATGATGTCATAACCGCAAGTCAATTAAAATTTCGGACCTTCAGTTTGTCTGTTGCACAGATGCACTCAATGCCAGCTATAGCATCCTCGTCGCTATTCCTGGGGTTTTCATAACAACAACCAGGTGGTGATTACAAGATAAGCCCTTATCTGCAACTTAATGTCTACATCACCATTAGGCTTATTAACTAAATCAGCAGGTGGTCATTCTAGAGAAAGACTTCTTTAACCCAGTCCAAGCAAGAATCTTGTAATAAGTTTACAAGATTCACAATCTAATAATTTTAAGAATATAATTCCAGTCAAAGAAAATAGTGAACTACCTACTCACAAGCTCTTTAAAAAAACATGAGCTATGAGTTTGCTGGAATATTAAGGATAGAGGTTCCTAAATACCAGTTGACATATATTAACATCAAATATATGCACATCCTCTTTATAATTAGATGATGAGAGACTGCTGTCAATGAGGAGGATTTATTAATTTGAAGTCTTGAATTTCCAGGCAGCCAACATATGCCTTAACAACCATATAACTAGACCGCTCAAGGTATTGTTACATGGAAATTATACAATTACGATTCTATTTTTTCATCACCCCTACATATTGGTATCAGTCTTTAGTTCCATGTCCTGTTGAGCTTTCTTTTGGCCATTAGTTGGATATTAAAAAATTATACTATCCTATCTTATGACATTTCCAATCAATGGTGGCCCGTAAAAAAAATTCAATAATTCCTAGGTAGCTACTAACAATATCATGGTTTCAACTCTCCCACAGGTTGCTTTGCAAAAACAAATACAAAGCAAATTGGACCACTAGCAAAAACAACTATGAAGCAAATTGAATACAAATTTCATGAAGCAAACTGTCTCACGGTGGCCACAGGTATATGCTCCACAGTTGGTGAATGTTGACTGCAATGCCTAGTTCCTCTTGTCAACAGAAATAAATTAGCCAGTAGATCGCATACCATTGATTAGGGTGGCAACACAGGGATTCCCTATATATTCTTTTACCGAAGAGATCATCTTCTGAAAACCTAAATTTCCTCGTGACTTCGTAAAGGAAATTGAGATGGACTTTGTTCTTCTCTTACTCTTCTAGTAGTGATCAAGAAAAGGCATGTTCTTCTTCTAACAATTATCTTGCTTTGTAATTTTTACTAAGGAGGTTGATCCCCAAGTAACCTGCTTTGTAATTTTTACTGAGGAGGTTGTTCACCAAGTAACCTACTTTCTAATTTTTACTGAGGAGGTTGATCACCAAGAGCTGTATGCTATATGTTGATAATTTGCACCAAAGGAATTTGTTGCATGGCGAGGGGATTAAACATTAAAAGCTCTAGGTTATGCCATTATGGAAGCATTTGTTACATTACGATGACCAGGAGAATGGTTAACTAGAGGTCAATCTACAAAATTAGTTATCATTAAAGAAAATATATTTGCATACTCTCAGGGCTAAAAAAACTTCAGACTTATTTCTTCCAATTACAACTTTGCAAAATTTAAGCTTTTGTGAAATGGTCAATATTTGTTTAATTTGGCATCGAACTGAGTGAATTGATGGAGGCCATATACAAGAAAGCATCTCCACAGAATGATATGGCAGGTGATGTTGTTTTGCCAAGTGAAGACAAAGAAGGCACTGATCATTTATTTGTTAAAGGGCTATTGGCAACTGGAAAATATAGAGTTGTGTTTCAGCTGAAGATGAATGTAGACAGTGTTTGTATTTTCCTTAACAAGGATGATGGTTCTCAGTTGGCCATGTTGGTACAAGAGAAGTTTCAGATGGATTTGAAAGTAAGTAGTGCTTGTATACTTGTAATTCTTACACTCCTTCATCAAAATATCAGGATTAGTTGTTGGCTCTTTCTCCTATTCAACTTTGTATCATGTATGCTAGGTCTCTTTAACACAAGAGAGGATCTTCCATGCATGCTTTTATTATGGGATTGGGAGTCCTCTGGTTGGAGCTTGGAACATTTTTTAAGAAATGACAATGGCATTGTTGCCTTCATGTGCCAAGTTTGGTTACTACTCCATAATGTGTTTCAGGAGTTTTATGTTGCCCCTATGTCTATGGGCATTACCTGCAGTGTTTCTGTTGGATTTGGCTCATTCCTTCAAATATATTTTTCATTTTTTTGAGCAAATTCTTGGATGTTTCTGATCATAGATATCTGTGTGTGTACTGATGCATGGGCCATCTGAATGCATATGGATTCTCATGCACATTTTATTTGTAAATGTATTTCATGCTCTAACTTGTTTTGAAAGGGTTGTTGGTGACAACTATGTTGCAAATGAAGAGATTCTTCACGGTTTCCATAAGCCAACAATCAATCTGACATTTTGCCCATTAATGTTTTCCTTTCATTGTTCTGGATTCTGTTTTGAAGTATGTATGACAACATCTCATGCACATTTTATTGGTAAATGTATTTCATGCTCTATCTTGTTTTGAAAGGGTTGTTGGTGACAACTATGTTGCAAATGAAGAGATTCTTCACAGTCTCCATAAGCCAACAATCAATCTGACATTTTGCCCATTAATGTTTTCCTTTCATCGTTCTAGATTCTGTTTTGAAGTATGTATGACAGCAAACAAATGTTTTCTCTGCCTTTGATCTTGGCCACATTCACATTCTGATTGTCTAGAGGGAGGGCCATTGTAAAAGTAGTTAAGAACAGATGAAGTTGTAAATATACGTCCTGCATGATATCACATGATATGATGATAACTATTGCGTCACAACTTTTTATTTGCTCATTCTCAGTTTGAAAGGGAAATGGCACGTGTAAGGATATCCATATGAATGTAATATGCTTATGTATTGCTATTATTTGCGAATATTCTCTATTGCAGGGATTTACACACCCAGTAAGAGCACATTTTTTAGAAATTTTTTTAGAGACAACACGCTACACATTGACATCATTTAACCAATTGGATGATTGTGGACAAAACAGGATATGGAAAACACAGAAGCAAGCACTGAGGAAGAAGAAGAGCCAGCTTGCATTCCCGTCGCTATTCCTGGGGTTTGCATTTAAAAAAAAAAAACACTTATACAGAGCGTGGATACAGCGACGGCCAGGCGTGGATATAGAGACGGTAAGGCGTGGATACAGAGACAGCAAGGCGTGGCTATAGCGATGTCTTATTCCTGGGTTTTCATTTAAAAAAAAAAACCTTATACAGAGCGTGGATACAGCGACAGCCAGGCGTGGATACAGAGACGGCCAGGCGTGGATATAGCGATGACTTAGAAATTTAACGAAATATAGAACATTGTCGCTCTTGCAACGAAAATTAGGAGTCGTCTCTATTGCGACAAAATTGTTTCCACGGCAAAAAAAACACTTAGACGTGGCAATATCCACGCTTTTCCGTGGATATTGCCACGTTTTTCCATGGCAAAATTGATCACTTGTACTAGTGTGTGGCAAAAATAAGACCTAGGAAAAAACTGGACATCTGGAAGAAAGGATGCTATTTGATGTCTCTGAGGAGAAAAATTTTGACTTGTGGTTAAAAGGGAGAGTAACCTTAGAAATAAAAGTAAGCTCACACGAGAATTGGTAAAAGAACTCAAGGTTTTAGTTGAAAAGTGATATTCAAAGTAAATATTGTGTGTTTATAAATGTAAGTTATATAATATTTGTGAAAACTATGATTACATAGATGTCATGCTAACTTAATATGATTACTTATGTTTGAACCTAGTGGAATGACTACAAGTATTCGAGCGAAAGTACCACCATACTTAAGGGTATGGATATAAGAGTGGAATATGGAAAGGTCATAGGCCATGAGATACAAATAGATATATGGATTCTATTTTGGATTATAAATTTTATAGGACTTCTATGATTGACCAATTCCATGTTGTTAGAGGGATATGAAGTCATTTCCATGATTTAAAAAAAAAAAAAATTTATTTTCTTCATCGAAAGTCTATATGTATGCATATGATATTATATAAATGTTGGAAATAATTAGTTTTGTTTGTGTGAAGAATAGATTGAAAAAGGANTTTTGAGATACCCTAACATCGAGGACGGTGTACTTTAAGGGGGGGAGGATGTAACATCCCCTCTTCTACTATGTTTTTCTCAAACAAAAATGCAAGGTAATTATGAATGTGCACCTTTTTGACAAGATGCTTGGGGTTGGTAAACAACAATTTAAGTAATGATGCTTATTTTCTTAAAGTGTTAAACGATTTTAGTAGATACAGGAGACTGAGTACTTGACTTAACTAAATGAATTAGGACATAATGTCACTAGGTGGTTATTTAAATGACTAGGAAGCCATGAAGATCTAACTCTCCAATGACGAAAGTCATGTAAATACTTTGGACTGTATAAGTAGAGTAAACCGACTTAAAGATAGGAGTGTATAGTTTTTATAAATAACAATGAATTTTGGATATGGTTTAGTGACTAAGTTTCGAGGACCTAGTTATTACTACCAAGCTAGTTATTATTATGATGAAGTCAAAATCTTATTATAAAAAGTGATTTTTATATTCTAACTATCATTACTCATTTATTGAAATATAATTAAAGACTACAAATATATATATATATATATATATATATATATATATATATATATATATATAAGATTTTGTTGCTAATTCCCATAAATAGTATTCTCCTTTGTTTTGGCTTTCCCACCAGGCGAATGGGGCTTTTCTAAGGAAAAAGCCAAGCAATTTAAATCCTTAAAATCTATAGTTAGAAAGGTGGGGGGGACATAGGGATTCTTTTTTCTTTGCTTGGAATATTTAAAGATGTACGATTTTGGAGGAGGAAATCGTGCTAATTATTCTCATAGCAAGGAGAATTTCTAGGGGTATGTTAGTGATTTGGGAAATTGCACCAACGATTGGCTCTTGGATAGCATGGATGAAGGCATGAGCGTTGTGAAGCGAAGTTTAAAAATCACCAGGATCTTCTGTTAGGGGGAAGCCATTTGTTTTGGTGAAAAGTTCTGGGAAGAGCAGACTTGACTTACTCACCGGCGGTAGCTATTCCAAGAGTAAAATAACAGTCGAAGGGTATGCAACTGGAATAGAATTCTCGCATAACACTTTCCTAGTACTGGCATCCTTCACTCCTGCTTTGGGTTTGCTTCCTCTGTCACCAGCGACCTTTCCATTCTAGGAATACATGATTTTTTAATTTGAGTTTTGTTGTTGTTGTTGTCGGTGCTCTCGTCTATATCACGTTGGATAAGAAGGAAGGTAATCTACCAGGAGCCCTTTGCCTTCTTTGTTGGATCGGCAGCAATGCTTTTGCACAGAGCTTGGGTTTCGCCCTAGCATGGAAGGTGAGTTTCTTTCTAAGTTCCTAGATTTCTATATGTTTGAAAATTTCTATATATAGCTTATTGCTTTCAGGAACCATGAACATCAATCATTAGGCTTGGTTGATGATTTTGACATCTTTGATTTTTGCAACAATACAAAGCTAGATTTATCATAGCAACTCTCTGCAGTGTAAAACTAAGCTGGAGGCGCCTTATGCTATCCTAAAAATTCTCCGCTTTGTAAAACTTAACCCCGCCTATGTTATGTTATGTCTTTACAAACCTTGCATGTAAAATTAAGTGGTGGTTGTTCAGTTAGCCATCCTCACAGAGCATCACAGCGAATTGATTCTTTTTGTATTTCTGAGTATGCATGTCTTTACAAACCTTGCATGTAAAATTAAGTGGTGGTTGTTCAGTTAGCCATCCTCACAGAGCATCACAGCGAATTGATTCTTTTTGTATTTCTGAGTATGCCTGCCATGCTTGCTGACGTTATGATTGGTACTGCCATAGTTGTTTGATTTTTGTAATTTATGAATATGAGCAGTGTATTTCTGCATATGCCTGCTATGCTTGTTGACGTTATGATTGGAATACTACCAATGCGAGCTAATTCCTTATCTGTGTTTTAGTGGTACTAGGTTCCCTTTTGGGTTCCATCACAAATTGCGGAAAACACTTTGGTTTTATGTATTCCTTAGACTGCATTACGTTACCAACCAATCTGCTCTTTATGTGATTTCGGATGTTGCCTCAGCCTTTTGGAATTTTGAGCGTAATGCTGGAGGAGATTCTAGTGTGCATGCAAGTTCTCTGCTGCTCTTGTCTTGGGTTGCTGTATTTCTGTTTGCCTTTAAAGATTTAGGGCTCCAAGCCAGCGAGACAATTCATTTGTACGGGAAAGTTAAATAATTTTTTTGCTGAAATTTTAGGGTATATACAAGTTCGGTGTTATGATTTGATCGTGTCCCGGATTCCTTGTTTCCATTTTCCATAAAAATGTTAAAGCAGGGAGCAAGTTGCTTGCTTCCACATTATGGATTTCGCCAAAAGAACATCCTTCTTTGTTTCGGTAATCTTCCCACGAGTAGTGGGTGGTTTAGAAAAGTCTTTTAATGTTTTGTCCCATAAGTCTCAAAACATTTATGTTATTACTAGTTTCTGGACTTTTTCCTTTTGCGCCCTTTCATTGAGCTGTTGAGGAATATAAGGTTTCAGGAAACATCCTTCAAGGCATGATTGCCACCTTTTTGTTTGATTTATTTGGTGAATTATTAGTGGACTTATCAATTTCGTTAATATCCATACTCAAAATTGCTATATGAGTGCGAGTAAAAAATGGAGATCGCCAGCGGTAGCGAGTCAATTAGTTTAGGAAAGGTATGAACTGGTGGTGTAAGAAAGTTCCTGTTAAAATGCAAGCCACCTATGTATCTTTAAATTGCTTATCCATGTTGTATTTGGAAGTCAGGCATATTTTCTTAGAAAAAGGTTTGTTTCTTAATAATCAGTTCTTTTAAAATTCCACCTTTCTCAGCGGTATCGACCATACCAAAGTGAACAATCATCCTTAATGGATAAGTGAATTATGACAATACACATGCCTATATTATAAGTGAAATGTCCAAAATAAATGGACTTAAAGCTTCGCTGAACACCTTAAAGAATCAATCCATCCATTACCAAACCTCTTAAAATAATGATCAAAACTATGCTATGGGTACAAATTTAGATATGGTAGTGAAATGGACAATTCATGTTTACTGCATTATGAAATTTGTATGGAATTAGTATGTAAGTATTTATATGGTTGGTGAAATTTATGTTTACTGTATGGAACTAGCATGCAAAGTAGTTACATGGTTGTTAAGATCATTTTTAATGCATTCTAGAATCAGGTTTGTTTTGCTGCGATCACATTGAATCTAATGTGTACTTATCTTAGTGCATTAGGCTGTTGGATTCCAAACTTGTGTATAATATATGAATATACCTTCTTATTAATCTTCCCATTTGGGTATGTCTATATATCACCAATGACTTATGGATCAAGCAATTAGTTCTTTCCCGTGTAAGAAAGATTTCTCTTCAGAGTCTAATGCTAAGAGGAAGGTAATACCTTGTGAAAGAGTTCCTGAAGTGTAATCTGGAAGATCCTATGGCAAGAGAATTGTTGCATATTGTAACCAGCATTTAAAGATATTACATAATACGATGGTTTGGTGGACGTAACCCCGAGTTTGGGGTGAACCACATATATTGTTTTCTCCTTTATGGTTGCATCTTAAGTAGTTTATCTTCACTTTTGATATTGTGGGGTGTATGGATGTCATTTGCTACAAGATTTTCCATTAAATTATATTTTATGTTTTAAGTGACGATGTAGAATGAATCAATTAGTATGCATGAAATTCATGACGAATGATATCGGAGTTAAAGGTTCATTATAGAATTACACAAAGTGCATATTTGCATGGAAGCATCTTTTGCAGTAAAAACAAAAATTACATTCTCTTTTCTTATGTAGGAATTAATATTTGTCGAGGATACTCATAATTGTGATGCCATGAAATCTTGTTGATTGTTGAGATGGATATACTGTACATAATTGTTTTTCTTTACATAATATAAGCATGGTTAAATGTACATGCAGAGTAGTAATCCTCTTCTTAGTTCCAAAGCAATAAACAAAACTCATGTATAGTTTGGAATTCTTATTTAATGAATGAAGGTCTCGTTTATGATTCAATATCTTACAATCAGTACCTTAGAAGATAAATTTACGCTACCTTTAAGGAAAGTTACTTTGAGGTGATTTAGGACTGTTACACTTTACAACATGTTCTCCTTATTTTTAAATCTATGGAAATCATATATAGTTTTGAAGATGAATTTTCAGTTATGCGTATTGGGGGACGTGACAAATCATAGTGCATAATGCCTACGATATAACCCAACAAGCAAGCGATCTCACGAAAGAAGAAACTTTTCCTACATTGATTATGAATGTAGCCTCACATGCAACCAGTCAATGTGTTTGAAGAAATGCTTCAACCAACCAACACATTATTGCAAAATGTTATAGGCATAAAATACAATCTTGTGTTTGCCTTGTGAATGGCGCATTTCCATTTCCAACATCACTTTGGGTGGGAAATGGTTGTGCGGTTAATTCAAGACATTTTTGGGCATGGAATCTCTTGACTTTGGATGCACTTACCTTTCTTCCTATAGATAATTGTTACATATCATCAATCCCTTTATATGAGAAAATCAATCCCCACAAAAACTTCATAACATTGATGGTTATGATCTTATGAAAACGTTTTTGGTTGTGAGTTGAAATCAATCTTATTCTTTGAAGTATTTATTCTACATTTTTTTTGTTATATATGTTGGATTTGAAAATAGTCATGTTAGTATCATTTGGTTTTAAGAAATCTTACTTAGAGTGGCACTCAAATAAGAAAAGCATGCCAATATTTTCTATGAGTATTCTTATATAATTTTTGTATATGTTGGGTTTTGGTTGAAATACACTGTTGGGGACAAGTTGGGAATTTAAAAACTTATCATTGCATGGAGAGTAGCTATAACATTGCAATTAAATTGTTTACTTAAGGGGGAGATTGGATTGTCGAACACACTAATGCTTGGATTGGTTATCATTGAAAATATTTGTTTGTGTAGAATGTGATGAATTAGCATACAAAATAATGATTATCAAGTTACTATAGATACATAATGACTTACCTCATAATAGTCCTTCAAGTATTTCAAATGCATTTATTAAGTGCACAAATGACTTGAAGGACTAGTACATGGTAAGCTATTATGGATCTATATTAACTTGATAATAATTACTTTGTATGCTTGAATGATGCAAAATTTGTTTGAATATAATCATTATCAAGTAATAACAACTTCTTAAAGGGTTCCAGCTCAATGGTAGAGCACCTGCTTAATTATAGGAAGGAGGTTGGTGGTTCGATTCCTTCGTACCCTTTCATAAATTTGTGACTATGAAAACGACTAAATTCGCATATATATGACTATTAATAGATAATTTTCCATATGATTATAACGCGACTAACGTTTGGTTGTATTTAGCTTAGTCATTAATATGTTATCATATAGTAGTTTATTTAGTCGTATATTTGATCATTAATTGTTGCAATTAGTTACCAAATCCGTGACTAAATCAATGACTAAATCATTGACTAAATCATTGACTATCAATGAATAAATCAATGAATAATAATTCAAGCTATTAATGACTAAGTGAAATACGACTAGCTATAAGATAGTGGAAATTAGCTACTAATAGTCGCCGACTAAAAAATAGTCGTTTATAGCCTTATTTTAGCCATTTTTTTAGTCATTAATTTCTCATTTTGTACTAGTGAATCAAATCTATAGTCAAGATATCGAAACCATCTAATGGTCTGAAGTTATAAACCATATTCCAAACAATTCCATATCATTTATAATAAAATCAATCCCATCATTATGCACAACACCCATTAACAAATAACATAAATAACCAATAGATTACATGATCGATTCATAATAAAATAAAACAAAACGCTATTTTAAAAATATAGTATAAATAAACAGAGGTCGCAGGATCAATTCTTGTAGGCGTTAATTCCCAAACAAAACCATACATGTATAAACATTTACAACCATAGCAACCTAGGAACAATTCCTCTGGAGTCCTTTTATTTACAAGTCACCATATCAAATCCTGTAGGATTCATTATTATCTCTACCACACGCTGTATCGTTTCAACTAATAAACCACGCCGTCATAAATACATAGGCCATAAATAAAATATATCTAATCTCTAGAAATATTTCAAAAGACCCAAATAAAAATACACGTTGTAGCTATTTTTCATGGCCCTTGGCCTTTTCCATAATCAAACATAAAACATTATCCAAACTTTCCCAAAACCCTGTCAACACTATGCGTATAGCAGCGACACCCATTAAAGGGTTACATCCATAGTCACGGTCCTTGTATAGAGAGTATTCATTAGTCATGAATAAAAACATGCAAAAAACGATAAATAATTTAACTAACACACAATCACATATCTAATGGCGGGAAACACCATTGCCATCTACGGCATGGCTTGAAATGCCAAACAACACAGTAACAAATCCATATAAGAACTTAAACAAAGAATGTGAATCACACAGAGTTAAACCATTACCACAAAAGGGTGCATCCATGGAGGTGGGTAACAATTTTTGGTAACGGATTTTCAGCGAAATGCAAAACGCGCACCCTCGATCGAGGGTTTAACAAGCACTCAATCAAGGTTCTTTTAAACCCTGAATCGAGCTCTTGTTAAACCCTCGATTGAGGTTTTGATACCTTGATCGAGGGTTTACCAAGAGATCAATCGAGGGTTTAGTTAGCCCTCGATCGAGCTTGATACCTCGATCGAGCTTCCTGTTTTTAAAAAATTATGAAAAGGGTCGTGCGCACCTATGGCCACAATCCATTTCGCCACAAAAATCCCTCGATCGAGCACATACCTCGATCGAGTGTCCGCGTCCCTGAAAATGTTGCCTGTACATCTGCACCCCTGGAGACCTTGACAGACCAACCACACAAGCCACGCCTCCTTTCACGAGAATGTCGAAGGAGAGAGGTAACATCAATGCTTATTTTTTGGAATAGAAATGAAATTTTAATTTTTAATTAAGTTTTAAAATGTTAGGTTAAAAGTGAAAAAAATCATTATTATAGATGTTTTTAGGTTTTTATTTTTTGCCTAGTATGTTTGCAATATGTGCCCGCAAGCAGAAATGCTGTCGGTAGCGTTTAAAATATTTATAAAATTGAAATTTGTTTTTATTTAATATTTATTTTTTTTGTTTTATATATATTTTATTAACTGGTAGCATTTATGTTGCTGGTTTAATTTTCAAATGAGAGCTCAACAAGGAGAAATGTTGCTCGAATTTTTTCAATCCTCCGAGAATACATGGAGGATTGAAAAAAATCGAAACCTAGATGCGAGACAATCATGAACCTTAAACCAATGTAGGAATTTATCTAAGCAACGCATATATTTTGCTTTAAATATTTTGATCATATATATTCAAATATATATATATATATATATATTGACATTTTTTTATTTTAGTTTATTGAAAAATGTACTTATGTATTTTAGTTTTTTTTTTGAAGCTCAAACAAAAGTATGGGCTTTTTTTTCTATGGAAAGAAACATTTATAAATAAGTGTGTAAATTTGAAAAAAATAATCAAATTAAAAATTTAATAGAATTTTATGATTTACAAGTTTATAAATAATATTAAATTAAAAAATTAATAGAAATCCATAATTTACGATAAAATTATATTTTTGATATTTTGTAAAAAATATATATATAGATTTATATTCAACATTTTGAAAATTATAAATTATAAATTTAGAATATTTTAAAATAATAGTAAATATATTACTAATAAAATATATAAATTTATACATTAAATTCTCGTGAAATTGTAATTTAATTTTTAAAAAATGGATGAAAATGTTTACATAATTATAATTTTAAAAATTAGTTTAAAATTATAAGTATCCATAGGAATTAGTTTAAAATCCCAAGTATTTTTAACTCATTTCCACCCCATCGAAAACTCACAAAGCATTCCCTATAATCCGAAAACCCTTTAGTGACTAGAATTCAACTTGTATTTTAGGAAGCTTCACCCAAATAAGTACCACATGTCCATAATCTCAAATTGAACAAGAAATAAAGGAGTACTCAACAATATGAAAATAAATCATAACCTCGATCACACCACATAGTCGATAGTCTTCTTCACGCCACCTCCAAAGCAAAGACAAAAAACTCGTCAATCCATTTTGTTTTGTAAACAACGGGGATCTTCGGTTCGCCAAAGGCAGAGCATTGGTGGATCTGCGGCCATTCCTTGCCCCAAAGGTCGACGGAGGACTCGTAAGTATACAATTGTGCATGATGTACTCTTTGTTGTTAGTTACATCAAATTAAATTTTTTCACATGTGTATATTTAATCATAATCTTGTATGTCTCTATTTTCACAGGTTCGCTTAGGCGTTCTATGTTGACATACACTCTTGCTGGGGAGATGAGCTACAGCCACTCTGGCAGCTGCTTTGTGCATGTGAGTGATGAGGATTAGGATACTGTTGGTGTCGGTGGGGAGGTTCCCCACGAGATAGGTACATTAAATGCATATATATATTTCTTTCACTTATCAATACCTTTAAATTATGTTTTCATCTAACATTAAATGTTATCAATACTAACATTTGTGTTTTCATCTAATTTTTAGATGTTGCACAACATGGCGTCGACCCTCCCAAGGAAGTACCATTGGAAGATGATATCACACATATCATGCTACAAGACATTACCATGCTGTGTGCGTGTTTACAGGAAAACATCAAGACCGTTCCTGAGAACTCTCCCTCATCACGTTTGATGGAGATGATGTTAGAGGTAGTAGACAATCTACTGAAGGTCTACAAGTCCATCAGACCATTGAGTTCTCTTTGGTCATCTGCATGTTAGAGAAGAAGGGCTACTGTGAAAAGTCCTGATGACTGGGCTGCAGTGAGAAATGCAACAACTCGCCATGATGTGAAGGGAGCATTATTTGATATCCCTCCTGACCGCACCTCTGGTCAACTGCTTAGACTCAAGGAGTTTAAGCTAGAGGCTATAGCACCTTATGTATATGAAAGGTTCATTAGAGCATGGGGCATGTTTCCCCACCATGACCAGGTCCCACTATAATTTGAAAAACATATCTATCGAGAGTTTGTCCTAGATATGCACCTAGATTACACTAGCACACCATCGAGCTTCTATGGTGTTGGTGAGCGACGCAGTCATGCATGTCCTGGGGCTAGGACAGACCTTGCAGCTCAGTTAGAGCCAGATCCATTGGTAGGGCACCATTCCAGGACCATGCTTAGGGTCAATTATGTAGCCGTGTCATCTCAGCTAGCGACTAAGGAGCGTGGTGCATTGGTAGAGGCGATGTAATACCCCCGGACAATTTCCTATTTGAATGGTATTATTTTAATTTCTATTTCAGCATAATAAGTTATGGCTATTAATGACCCAACCAATGAGTCTGGGGAGGACTGATGTAATAAACACCTTGTGAATTTTGACAATGATTTATTATATATA
>LPNX010138178.1:288164-300499 GCA_001517045.1 Pseudotsuga menziesii
GGACCAACTAACTCCAGGGACTGATTAATGAAGTGTCAGATGTGCAGAAAAATCAGCACAGACACATCCCTAGAAAAAGGGGGATTACCATTAAGCCCTGGGAATTCTAGGAGGGAAGGGGAGAGGGATAATGGGAAATGACCTAGGCAAAGAAAATGGGAGCATACGGTATAGGCAGGACGCTGCTGAGTATGCTGGGAAAGAGGACTTTGCAGAGAGTGCTTGCTGTGGGCAAGATCACCTGTGAATGATCGAATTTTTAGTTTTGGATTTAGGGGTCCCGGCTGTCTTCTGGAAGGTTTGGCTCAGAGGTGACTAGAAGGAAAGGGAGCTGAACCTAGTCTACGGCTGGGAAGAACGTGGCTGCTTCCACTGTAGTCGACGCAGCAGATCCACAAGTTTGGTGTATGAGTGAAGAAATTGATTTTCTTTTCTGTATATTATGTAAATATTTAGCTTATATTTTGTTATGTAGGAGAAATCTAACCTGGTTATACAGGGGTAGATTCATCTTTTTTTTATTATTATGTAAAACTAGCAAGAAAATCCTGTTACAAATGATTATGGAGATTTATATGTATTCCATTTTGTTGGGCTTTGATTAACTGAATTTTATTTCTTTTTACTGTTTTCTTTGGGGACGTTGGGTATCAATGGCCAAGTGTAACCGGGAAATTTTAGAGCAAATCATGAGCTCGTAGGAAGAAAAACTGGAAAGGACGGTAATAACTATATAAATTTGTTTATGGCAGCGCCTCTTACCGGCCCTCTCTTGAGGCAGCTTTAAAGGTTGGATTTTACCTTTTATTTTTTTTATGAGCAAGGGGATTATCTTTTCTTTATGCATCAAAAGTAAACATGTCGATTGTGAGATTCGAACTCGAATGTATGAAAGACCTAATATGTAAGGGGCAAATTTATACAAGCTAACTTTATACAAGATCTAAGTAAACATGCAAAATGTGAGATCTAAATTTGAATGAATGAAAATCCTATTATGTATGAGATAATCTTATGCGAGATCTAAATAAACATTGGACTGTTAATAAAATAAATAGTGAAAACATTATAATCTACTTTGAACTATAGGATGGCTAAACCCTAACCGTAGTATCATTACCCTAAAAATGAACATTGCCGACTTCTCCAAACCTGTTTAAAACATTTTACGGTTGAAAATATCTGTTCACGGTCTAACTTTAAATAGTGTGAAGTTATTTTAGCTATCGAGAATTTGAGGGCTCTTTTTTCGGTCCCACTATCTGCGTTGGATTGCTCCGGCGTTTTTCCTCTACAAAAACTCAGGACGTTTTGGTATAATACCCACCGCAACTACGATTCAATGATAAAATGTGTAGGGTTCGTAAACTGTGGAGACCATCACCTTCTTGCTTCCTTTCTTTATGCAAACAACTCTTAAGTGTAACTCACCTGGATTTTTTCCCTTTTTGGCATAAGGCTTAAACAAGATTCAGTAAAGGTTTAAGACTACCCTCATTTTGCAGACAGGAAAATCCCCCTAAATCGTTAAGTATGGTAGGGTTTCGGGGCTCATCTACCCGGACGATCCAATAGGAGATCGGTGGCTGCTTAAAAACTTTAACAACAACATAAATTGAAGAACTACCTTATCAATATTCTTTTTACAGCAAACATTAATGGAGGCAGCGACATCATTGGGTCGCCTTAGACAACACTTAAACCATTAAAGGATAGGAATTAAATAAATCAAAAGACAGTCCATTCCTTTACATAGGGATAAATTAAAAGACAGAGAAAAACAGTCCATTCCTTTACACAGAGATAAATTAAAAGACAGAGAAAAAAAGTGAGTTCTTTTACACAGAAATAAATTAAAGACAGAGAGAGAGACCCATCTCGTCAGCCGAACCTCGGTCCTCGGTTTAATGGCCGTAATTTTAAAAAGTGTGCTTTACAGAAAAGAGGGCTCACAGCCGTCCGCAATTTCAAACCTTACCATACAGTAGGGATGCTACTTTAGCTTGTCTACCATGGTGTGGCATGGGTGCCATGTACCTCCGACAAACCCCAAAACCTTTCTTCTGTGAAGTACATCACAAAAGGATAAAAACCAAACCCCTCTGACCGACGAACCACAGATCAGTAGACATCACCACAAAGCTGTTAACACCACTTACCAGAACTGCCACTTGCTCGCGCTACCCCATTCCTGCTCCGGATGCCTACGAGAGAAAAAATTACAAGGGTTAAATCCCTTTAAGAAAGAAAATGCAAAACAGGAATTCAGAGACGTAATTAGTCGAAGCCACGACCATCTTACCTGAGGCGATAAGGCTCGGGCTGTGAGCTCCTGTGCAGCCACCCCCCCTTCCGAAAAACCCCAAGGAGTTTTGCACCAGTCCCCCAAATCCTTGAGCATAACATTGAACCGGCAGAGCCTTCGAGAAGGCTTTTCATCCTTCCAAGAGCCACAAAGTACTGTTCCCTTAAAGAGTATAGTTAAAGCAAGGTTACTTGCCAGAGCGACACCTCTCCTTTAGGTTGTGTGAACTTACGGTTTCCAGTCTTGTAATCATCACGGTTTAGGTGGAGAGAAGAAAATTCCCAGCCACGCTGGATACCCCTTTTTCCTCACTACTGCCACGTGGACAACGTGGACCTCTCCTTGGAAACCCTGCGACAGCCATATCCCATGCGGTGATCAAAACTTTGGATAAGCCAGACTATAAGGTCTGTTTCATTCGAAAAGGAGAGCATAGAATTTGGACTTTGAATAAAACCCCACGATATCATAGGTAGGTGGTATGCAATTTTTTTTACCTTGGAGCGAGCATAACACTTGGACCATGGTATCCCCCTTGCTTCTTTTTCCTAAGCTTTGGACCTTTGTTTTTGTTTGAAGGACTTGCCCTTTAGAAGTCTTGTTTTTTTCCCTTAGGTGTGCTTGGTGCCAAGCCCTGACGAAGCACCTGTCATCTGAAAAAGTGGTCAGTCGAAGCTCTATAAGTGACATTAACAGCCCTTTGTACCAGTCTGTTGTCTATGGTTTTTCACCTGTAAGGATTTTCTATTTTCTGTACCTTCTAGACATGAAAGAAACATGAAGTCAAATTACTTTTCATTTCGGTCTTCGACCTTTAAATCACAGATGAGACTAAGCTAACTCTTAAAGCCAGGGCCTTACCTCTCAGGTATATTTTTAGGAAGCTATAATGAGTATATGCCTTGATTATAAAGTTGAAAAAAAAAAGGTACATGTATTTATGCCCCAATATTTGGGAAATTTGGAGAAAGTTCAGATATGGTATCAGAGCGCAGGATTCAGCCCTGTAGCTTGATGGGCGCACTTCATTTCCTGTTCTTTTTTTTTTTTTATATGTATATGAATGTAAGGTTTGATAGCACTCGAACATCTATCGGCCTGTTGTGTTGTAAGATCCACAGATCCACAGAACCCACAGGTTGTTGTTATCTTGATTGATTGTAGGAATTGTCATGGCCTCTCCAGTGGAGAACGAAAACCAACCAGAAAATCTAACGAGACCGAGAACTCTGAAAATCAGGTCAAAACTAATGGAAAGAGAAAGGTCAATCACTTGGAAGGTGAATTCAAGAAGATCAAACCCACTAGTTTCGACGGGGAATCTATGATAGGTGAAGAAGCAAAGGCATGGCTGCTGGACATCAAGAAATATTTTCAGATCCACAACTATTCGAGTAACATGAAAGTATGAATGGAAATTTACAACCTCAAGGGTAAGGCTAGTATTTGGTGGCAAGACCTCAAGGAAAAGACTATGGAGTGGGAAGAATTCAAAATACTGTTTAAAAAACAGTACTTATCTGAGAATTACTACGAAAGGAAAACCAAGGAATTCTACGAGTTAAGACTCAACTCGATGAACATGGAAGAGCTCATTAACAAGTTCTTGGACCTGCTAAGGTTTGTATCGTACATTAAGGAAGAAAAGGTGAAGGTACAGAGATTCCTAAGCTACTTTCCGTAGGCTTACAAGGATAGAATCGAATTCGACAACCCGAAGACTCTAGATGAGGTACTAAGGAAAGCCCGGCTGTGTTATGAGCAGTACAAACAACGGAACGACTCATTCAGAACATGGAAAGATAGGAAACTTGAAAGGTTTAGCCAGCAGAAAAGGGGGTTCAGACCATCACCATACAAGAACACCTAGAGAAATACCCTAGGAGGCCCTTACACAAAAAGTGGACCACCCCCGCCAAGATACACAAAACCAGCCAGTCTGGGGGTGAAAGGGACTAACGGGGCACCCAGAGAACCCCTGACTTGCTGGGAGTGTGATGGACCCCATCTGAAGAGATATTGCCCACGCTTGATGGGGGCCATTAATATCGTGCACAACATACAAGAAGCATCGACAGTTGGGGAAATTGGTAGGAGTTTCCATTCCATTAATGCGACCTTAGAATACCGACAAGCCGACCATTAGTCTACTATAGTGGAAATTAAAGGTATTGTTTTGAACCATGCTATATCTATGTTAATTGATCCAGGAGCTACGCTGAGTTACATTTCTCTGAGGACGGTGGAACTCTGCCAACTAGCTAGAGAAAAACATGTAAGACCCTAGTGGGTTCAGTTGGCCACCGAGGCAAAAAGGAAGGTAACAGATTATGTTACTAACTGTGAAATTCAGCTGCAGGACCATAAAACCAAAATAGACCTGAACATCTTACCCTTGGGATCATAGGACATGATCATTGGAATGGACTGGTTAGAAAAGAACAAGGTAGTGCTGAACTGTTATGAAAATACCTTTACCTACATTGTCGAAGACCAAGTCCTTCGAACAGTAAGAAGGTTTCCCAAACTTGTCTCGGTAAGACAAATTTCAGCCATGCAGCTAAAGAAATTCCTGAAGAAGGGCTGTAAACTCCTTGCTGTTAAGGTTGCCGACTTGCTCCTAAACGAAAACCAAACCTCTCTAAAACAACACCCGGTCCTAGAGGAGTTTCCTGATGTGTTCCCTGAGGAGATGCTCGGCCTGCCCCCTCGAAGGGAGATTGATTTCTCTATTGAGTTACTACCTGGATCCACACCGGTGTCAAAGGTGCCTTATCGGATGAGCATCCCAGAGCTGACTGAACTAAATATTCAGTTGCAAGAACTGCTGGAAAATGGGTACATCAGACCTAGTGTATCCCCCTGGGGTGCACCAGTCTTTTTCATTAAAAAGAAGGACGGGACCTTAAGACTCTATATTGACTACCGACACCTAAACAAGGTAACCATAAAGAACAAGTATCCCCTACCTAGAATCAATGACCTGTTTGATCAAGTAGGAGGGGCAAGGGTATTTTCTAAGCTGGACTTGCGTTTTGGCTACCACCAGATCCGTATAAAGAGTGAGGACATAAAAAAACTGCTTTCAGAACCCGCTATGGACACTATGAATTTGTAGTAATCCCTTTTGTCTTAACCAATGCCCCTGCCACTTTCATGTGCCTGATGAATGGCATATTTAACAAATATCTCGATTAGTTTGTACTAATTTTCATCGATGACATCTTGATTTATTCAAAAAACCAAGAAGAGCATGAGCATCATTTAAGGACAGTATTGCAGACCCTAAGGGAGCACCAACTGTATGCCAAATTGGAAAAGTGTGAATTCTTTAAGACTGAAATCTAGTACTTGGGACATATCATATCCGAGGAGGGAGTTGCAGTGGACCCCAAGAAAATTCAAGCCATATCCGACTGGCCAGTACCCAAGGACGTGGCTGATATCCAATCATTTATGGGACTCACCGACTATTATAGGAGATTTATCGAGGGGTTTTCCAAAATTGCTTACCCCATTACTTCCTTACAGAAGAAGGGGGTGAAGTTCACTTGGACCTCCAAATGTCAAGAAAGCTTTGACCAACTTAAAGAGTTACTGACCAGGGCCCGAGTCCTAAAGGTAGCTAATCCCCTTAAAAACTACACTGTCTACACCGATTCCAGTTTGGAAGGAGTAGAAGGGGTGTTATCCCAAGAAGGACATGTGGTATGTTACGAATCACGCAAGTTGAAAGAACATGAATGTAATTATGTGGTCCATGACTTAGAACTGGCCGCGATGGTGCATGCCCTGAAAATGTGGTGACACTACCTGTTGGGAAGGAAATTTTTGCTACTAACAGATAACACATGTATGAAAAAATTATTCACACAGTCCGGACTAAACGCTCGACAAGAGAGGTGGTTGGCCTTCCTCAGCGAGTTCGACTTCGAGGTAAAGCACATAAAAGGTAAGGAAAATAAGGTTGCAGATGCCTTGAGTCGAAGGACTCATGTTATTAGTAAGTTAACCTCGAGCCAGCCCAAGAGTGACCTCTTGGATAGGGTTAAGGCAACAAGCACTCACGACAGTAACTATATTGAATTACTCAGTAAGATACAGAATCCCGATATAAAAATGGACAGGGAAGCTTTTAAGATTGACAAAAAAGGTTTTATTTGGTTTAAGGATAGGTTGTACATACCTAATGTGTTAGAATTCAAATTTTTTATCATGAATGAGATGCACAAACCTCCTTTTGCAGGCCATCTAGGGTACCAAAATATGGTAACTGCCCTGAGGAAGCAGTTCTTTTGGCCCAGTTTAAAAACTGATGTAATTGAATATCTGTCCAAATGCATAGAATGTCAGCAAGTTAAGACAGAATATGGACATCCAGCCGGATTGTTGCAGCCTCTTCCAATACCCGAGTCGAAATGGGAGATCATATCTTTAGATTTCATCACTTGTCTACCAAAAACGCATAAACAACATGACTCTATCATGGTGGTGGTGGACAAATTAAGAAAATCTGCTCATTTTATTCCAGTAAAATCCACACATAAGGCATCTGATATCGCTGAAATATTTCTAAAGGAGATATTCCAACTGCATGGCGTACCAAAAATGGTAATATCAGACATGGATGTGAAATTTACATCCAACTTCTGTAAATCCTTATTTGCAAGATTAGAAACCCGAACTAACTTTAGCACCAGCTATCATCCAGAGATTGATGGGAAAACAGAACGTACTAATCAGACCATCGAAAACATGTTAAGGATGTATGTCATGAAAAGACCCACTCAATGGGAAAACTACCTGCACCTGGTGGAGTTCGCCTATAATAACGGTTATTAGGCCTCAGCAAAAATGATTCCATTTGAAATACTATACGGGAGGAAATGTAATACCCTTGTCAGTTGGGATAATCCTGAGGATGACGTGCTAATTGGACCTGAACTTTTACAGGAGATGGAGCAAATAGTTCGTGAAGTACAGAAGAACCTGAAAGCAGCCCAAGAACGACAAAAGTATTACGCTGATCAAAAAAGAAAGCACAAGGAATATTGTGTAGGTGATCACGTGTACCTATGGGTCAAACCTAAGAAGAGTTCCCTCAAATTGGGGAGCTGTAAGAAATTGGCTCCAAGATTTTGTGGACCCTTCCAAATCCTAGAAAGAATCGGGCCTATAGCTTACAAGTTGGCCCTGCCTATTCATTTAAAGATACACAACGTTTTCCATGTTTCATTGTTAAAAAAATATATATTTGACTCAACTCATATTATCAATTGGAATGTGGTACAGGTGGAACCCAAAGGAGAGTTCCAGGTGGAACCTACACGCATTCTGGATAGGAAAGAGACAATGCTTCGGAACCGAGTCATCGCTCGAGTAAAGGTGCAATGGAAGCACTTTATCCCCGAGGAGGCAATGTGGGAACTAGATGACGTAATACGAATAAAGTACCCTAGTTTGTTTGCCGAACCAATAAATGAAGAACACTGAGAACAGTGTTTAAAATAAGGGGGTGTGGATGTAATACCCCTGGACAATTTCCTATTTGAATGGTATTATTTTAATTTCTATTTCAGCATAATAAGTTATGGCTGTTAGTGACCCATCCAATGAGTCCGAGGAGTACTGATGTAATAAACACCTTGTGAATTTTGACAGTGATTTATTATATATATATATATATATATTATGCATGTGGCGATTATAGTGGAAGCATCCAGGTTAAAAGAGGAAACCTGTAGAAGACAGTGTGGATAGGGACCAGCTAACTCCAGGGACTGATTAATGAAGTGTCAAATGTGCAGAAAAATCAGCACATACACATCCCTGGAAAAAGGGGGATTACCATTAAGCCCTGGGAATTCTGGGAAGGAAGGGGAGAGGGCTAATGGGAAAAGACCTAGGCAAAGAAAAGGGGAGCATACGGTATAGGCAGGATGCTACTGAGTATGCTGGGAAAGAGGACTCTGTAGAGAGTGCTTGCTGTGGGCAAGATTTCCTATGAATGATCGAATTTTGAGTTCTGGAGTTAGGGGTCCCGGCTGTCTTCTGGGAGGTTTGGCTCAGGGGTGACTAGAAGGCAAGGGAGCTAAACCTAGTCTACGGTTGGGAGGAACATGGCGACTTCCATTGTAGTCGGCGTAGCAGATCCACAGGTTTGGTGTATGAGTGAAGAAATTGATTTTCTGTTGTGTATATTGTGTAAATCTTTAGCTTATATTCTGTTATGTAAGAGAAAACTAACCTGGTTATACAGGGGTAGATTCATCTTTTTTTTTATTATGTAAAACTAGCAAGAAAATCATGTTACAAATGATTATGGAGATTTATATGTATTCCATTTTGTTGGGCTTTGATTAACTGAATTTTATTTTCTTTTTACTGTTTTCTTTCGGGACGTTGGGTATCAATGGCTAAGTGCAACTAGGAAATTTTAGAGCAAATCATGAACTCGTAGGAAGAAAAACTGGAAAGGCCGGTAATAACTATATAAATTTTTTTATGGCAGCGCCTCTTACCGGCCCTCTCTTGAGGCATCTTTAAAGGCTGGCTTTTACCTTATATTTTTTTTATGAGTAAGGAGATTATGTTTTTTTATGCATCAAAAGTAAACATGTCGATTGTGAGATTTGAACTCGAATGTATGAAAGACCTAATATGTAAGGGGCAACTTTATACAAGCTAAATTTATACAAGATCTAAGTAAACATGCAAAATGTCACATCTAAACTTGAATGAGTGAAAATCCTATTATGTATGAGATAATCTTATGCGAGATCTAAATAAACATTGGACTGTTAATAAAATAAATAGTGAAAACATTATAATCTACTTTGAACTATAGGATGGCTAAACCCTAACCGTAGTATCATTACCCTAAAAATGAACATTGCCGACTTCTCCAAACGTGTTTAAAACATTTTACGGTTGAAAATATCTATTCACGGTCTAACTTTGTGACACTGTGAAGTTATTTTAGTTATTGAGAATTCGAGGGCTCTTTTTCCGGTCCCACTATCTGCGTGGGATTACTTCGGTGTTTTTCCTCTGCAAAAACTCAGGACGTTTTGGTGTAATACCCACCCGCAACTATGATTCAATGATAAAACGTGTAGGGTTCGTAAACTGTGGCGACCATTGCCTTCTCGTTTCCTTTCTTTATGCAAACAGCTCTTAAGTGTAACTCGCCTGGATTTTTTCCCTTGTTGGCACCGAGCTTAAACAAGATTCAGTAAAGGTTTAAGAATACCCTCGTTTTGCAGACAAGAAAATCCCCCTAAATCGTTAAGCATGGTAGGGTTTGGGGACTCATCTACCCGGATGATCCGATAGGAGATCAGTGGCTGCTTAAAAACTTTAACAACAACATAAATTGAAGAACTACCTTATCAATATTATTTTTACAGAAAACATTAATGGAGGCAGCGACATCATTGGGTCGCCTTAGATAGCACTTAAACCATTAAAGGACATGAATTAAATAAATCAAAAGACAGTCCGTTCCTTTACATGGAGATAAATTAAAAGATAGAGAAAAACAGTTTGTTCCTTTACAAAGAGATAAATAAAAAGATAGAGAAAAACAATCAGTTCTTTTACACAGAAATAAATTAAAGACAGAGAGAGAGACCCATCTCGTCAGCCGAACCTCGGTCCTCGGCTTAATGGCCGTAATTTTAAAAAGGGTGCTTTACAGAAAAGAGGGGTCACAGCCATCTGCAATTTCGAACCTTACCACATAGTAGGGACACTACTTTAGCTTGTCTTCCACGACGTGGCATGGGTTCCATGCACCTCTGACAAACCCCAAAACCTTTCTTCTGTGAAGTACATCACAAAAGGAGAAAAACCAAACCCCTTTGACCGGTGAACCACAGATCAGTAGACATCGTCACAAAGTTGTTAACACCACTTACCAGAATTGCCACCCACTCGCGCTACCTCATTCATGCTCTGGATGCCTGTGAGAGAAAAATTTACAAGGGTTAAATCCCTTTAAGAAAGAAAATGCAAAATAGGAATTCAAAGATGCAATTAGTCGAAGCCATGACAAGCTTACCTGAGGCGATAAGGCTCGGGCTGTGAGCTCCTGTGTAGCCACTCCCCCTTCCAAAAAACCCCGAGGAGTTTTGCACCAGTACCCCAAATCCTTGAGCATAACATTGAACCGACAGAACCTTCGAGAAGGCTTTTCATCCTTCCAAGAGCCACGAAGTACTGTTCCATTAAAGAGTATAGTAAAAGTAAGCGTACTTTCCAGAGCGACACCTCACTTTTAGGCTGTGTGAACTTACGGTTTCCAGTCTCGTAATCATCACGGTTTGGGCGGAGGCAAGAAAATTCCCAGCTACGCTGGATACCCCTTTTGCTTCACTAGTGTCACTTGGACAGCGTGGACCTCTCCTTGGAAACCCTGCAACAGCCATATCCCATGCAGCGATCAAAAATTTGGATAAGCCGGACTATAAGGTCCGTTTCGTTCGAAAAGGAGAGCGCAGAATTTGGACTTTGGATAAAACCCCACGATACCATAGGTAGGTGGTATGCAAATTTCTTTTTCCTTGAAGCGGGCATAACACTTGGACCATGCTAGCCCCCTTGTTTCTTTTTCCTAAGCTTTGGACCTTTGTTTTTGTTGCAAGGATTTTCCCTTTAGAAGTCTTGTTTTTTTCCCTTAGGAGTGCTTGGTGCCAAGCCTTGACGAAGCACCTGTCATCAGAAAAAGTTGTCAGCCGAAGCTCTGTAAGTGACATTAACATCCCTTTGTACCAGTCTGTTTTCTATGGTTTTTCATCTGTAAGGCTTTTCTATTTTCTGTACCTTCTAGACATGAAAGAAACATGAAGTCAAATTACTTTTCATTCTGGTCTTCGACCTTTAAATCACAAATGAGACTAAGCCAACTCTTAAAGCCAGGGCCTTACCTCTCAGGTATATTTTTAGGAAGCTATAATGAGTATATGCCTTGATTATAAAGTTGCAAAAAAAAAAAAGGTACATGTATTTATGCCTTAATATTTAGGAAATTTGGAGGAAGTTCAGAGGCGACTCTCATGACAATGCATTCTGGCATGATGGTTATGTAGGAAAAGAGACATAAAGCACCCACTGCACTTGTAGAGCCTAAGTTATAGTTGGTGGACGATGATGTTCTCAACCTTCTTGATCATGACTCAATGCTGCAGTATTCTATCATGGGGCGTGAAGCATATTTTAGATTGCATCAGAGATGCAGGCCTCGACCGATGGGACAGGGATATCTTGATTGCCATCATTTGATTGTCGTAATTTGATTGCTATGATTTTCAGGTATATATATTTTTAACTATCACTTTTCTTTATGTTAGACCTCCATGCTAGAGTCCGATTTCATGGAGGTCCTATTTGGTAGTGATGCATCCGTTTGAGGTCCTGTTGCAGTTTCGTCCACCCACGTCGATGAGGTATGTGTTATTTGTCATCCTAAATTTGAATTTCTAAATGCAAGTCAATTGTTGAACATGCAATATTTTGGTTTGTTCCGACTTTCCTTATTTATCTTGTTCATATTGTAAAGGATAGAGGCAAGGGCATTGCACATGATTCTGCATAGCCTCGCTCGAGTCCTACTCATGACACGCCAATCAACGAGGTACTAGTTATCACATGTTCGAATTATTTGCATATTTATGTTCAAATTATAATTTACATGTTCAAATTGTAATTCTCAAGTTCAAATTGTAATTCATTAATATAACTATTTTCATGTCATGGAAACAGACACAGACATGGGCAGTTGTAGATGAGGGCATTGAAGTCATCATGATGTTTACATATAAGTGGGCTGTCACTCATCGACTGGGTCTCGATGAAGGATCATCTCGGTGGATACCCAGCCTCCCAGACTTGACACTCAACTCAAGCGAGGTGAGTTCATAGATCTATTTTTCATATATATATTTAATTTTTTCTCACATTTTGTACATGTAATTTAAATATGTGTTATGTAACTGACTTGCAGAGTTCACGGTTTTAACTTCTGCAGTTC
>LPNX010138282.1:6390-155771 GCA_001517045.1 Pseudotsuga menziesii
TAGGGAGAGAGAGAGAGAGAGATGCGATATTAGAGGTTTAGAGAGAGAGCGAGATTGGAGGTTGGAGGTTTAGAGACAGATATATTTGTGTATATGGATTTAGAAAGAAAGAGAAATAGAACCAAAGGGTTTGATGTTAGGTATTTAGAGAGAGGGGGGTTAGGGTTTAGGGGTTTAGAGAGAGAGACAAAGAAGGAGAGAGAGATTGAGAGTTAGGGGCTTAAAAAGAGAGAAACAAAAGGAGATATTGGGGGTTATGGGGTTTATAAAGTGGGAGAGTGAGAGAAAGAGAGAGAGAAAGAGAGCGATATTGAAGATTATGGGTTTATAAAGAGAGAGATTGGATGTTATGAGTTTAAAGAGACATATTTTGGATTACTCACATTAAGAGAGAGAGATTGGGGTGGGTTAGGGGTTCATGGAGTGAGAGAGAGGGATAAATTGATTGGGGGCTAGGTGTTTAGAGAGAGAGAGAGCAAGAGGGGGTTTAGTGGTTTAGAGAGAGAATGGGGTTAGGGGTTTGGATAGAGAGATAGTGATGGAGAGAGAGAGATAATTGAGGTTAGGGGTTTACATATATATATATATATATATATATATATATATATATATATATATATATATATATTGGAGATTAGAGGTTATCAGTTTAGAGAAAGAAATAAAGAAAGAGATTGGTGGTTAGGGGTTTAGAGAGAGAAAAGAGAAAGAGAATGGTGGTTATGGGTTTAGACAGAGATATATATCGACAGTTATGGTTTTAGAGAGAGAGGGAGAGAGAGATATTGGGGGTTAGGGGTTTAAAGGGAGAAAAAGAGGGATTGTGGCTTAGAAGTTTAGATATAGAGCAAGATAGAGATTAGGGGTTAGATTTTTAAATAGATGGGGGAATTTGGGGTTATGGGTTTAGAGAGATAGAGATCCATTGTAGTTTATGGGTTTAGAAACAAATAGAAATAGAGAGAGAGAGAGAGAGGCTATGCCTTTAGAGGGGAGAGATATTGGGAGTTAGGGGTTTAGAAAAAGGGAGAGATATATATTGGGGGTTAGGGGCTTAGATAGAGAGATTGGGTGTTAGTCATTTAGAGAGAGAGAGAGATTGGGTGTTAGTCATTTAGAGAAGGAAAGGTTGGGGGTTATGTTCAGAGAGAGAGAGAGAGAGATGTATATAGATAGAGGGGTATATAGATAGAGAGATAGACAGATGGAGAGTGATTGGTTTCATGTTAAGGGTATTAGAGAGAGAATGTGAGAGTGCTGGTTAGGGTTTAAAGAGAGAGAGAGAGAGAGAGAGAGAGAGATGTATTGGAAGTTAGGGAACTAGAGATAGATAGATTTGGGGTTATGGGTTTAGAGAGAGAGAGAGAGAGAGAGAAGTATTAAGGGTTAGGGGTTTAGGGACAGTGAAGGAGAGAGTGGAGGTTATGGGTATATAAAGAGATATATATTGAGGATTTATGAGTATAGAGAGAGAAAGAGATCTGGGTTTAGGGGATTAGAAAAATAATTAGATTGGTGGTTAGGGGATTAGAGAGAGTTTTAGATTTGGGGTTAGGGGTTTAGAGATAATGAGAGAGATGGAGAGAGAGAGCAAGAGAGAGAATGAGGGGGAGAGAGAGAGGAGGATTTATGGCTTAGGGGGTTAGAGAGATAGGTTATGGAGCTAAGAGAGATAGAGAGATTGGGGGTTAGGGATTTAGATAGAAAAACATACATACATACCGATAGATAGATAGATATAGATTGTGAGTAAGCAATTTACGAAGATATATATATTTGGGTTAAGGTTTAGATAGATTGACAAAGAGAGAGACAGAGATTAGAATTTATGTTTAGAGAGAGCAACTTTCATAAATAATGGGGATTATGAGTTTAGAGAGAGAGAGAGAAATTGGGAATTAAGGGATAAGCTAGAGAGAGAGAGAGAGATTAGAGGTTATAGGTTTAGAGAGACAAGAGGTTAGGGGATCAGAGAAAGATAGGGTTAGATGTTTAGATAGAGATAGAGAGAGAAATAGAGATCTTAGGGGTTGGGGGATTAGAGAGAGAGATAGATTCGAGGCCAATGGATTCATGAGAGAGAGAGAGAGAGAGAGAGAGAGAGAGAGAGAGAGAGATTGGAGGCGAATGGTTTTAAGAGTGAGTGAAAGCTAGAGATTGGATTTTATGGGTTTATAAAAAGATATAGATTGGGGGTTAGCGTCTTAGAGAAAGAGAGAAATAAAAAGACAAAGATTGGTCCTTATGGATTTAGTGGGAGAGAGAGTGATATGAGGTTAGGGGTCTAGAGAAAGAGAGATTAGAGGTTAGGGGTGTACATAGGTAGAAAGATTAGAGGTTAGGGGTTGAGAAAGAGAGAGAGATTGGGGATTATGGTTTTAGAGGGTGAGATAGTAATAAAGATTGGGGTTTAGTGGTTTACAGAGAGATAAAGATATAGATTAATGGTTAGGGTTTGTGAGAGAAAGGTTTTATGAGAGAAAGAGAGATTGGATGTTAGGGGTTTAGAGGGAGAGAGAGATTGGCGGATAGGGGTTTAGATCTATAAAGAGATAGAACAAGGGTGAATTGTTTAGAGAGAGAGATAGAGAGATTGTAGGTTAGAAAATTGGAGAAATAGAGAGATATTGGAGATTAGCTGTTTAGAGAGAGAGAGATATTGAGGTTTAGGTATATATATGGGTTTAAGAGTTTGGATAGATAGAGAGAGAGATTCAAGGTTAGGAGTTTATAAATAGAGAGATATTTTTAGTTAGGATTTTAGAGAGAGGTTGAGAGAGATTAAGGGTTATTAGTTTAGAGAGGGAGATTATAGGCTATGGGTTTAGAGAGAGAGAGAGATATTTGGGTTAGGGTTTAGAGAGAGGGAGAGGGAGAGATTTTGGGTTAGGGGTTTAGAGAGAGAGATTGGTGGTTACGGGTTTATAGAGAGATAGAAAGAGAGAAAGAGATATTAGGTTTAGCGGTTTAGAGAGACAGAGAAAGGTATATAAGGATAGATATGGTTAGTGGTTTAGAGAGAGAGAGAGATTGGGTTTTAGGGGTTTAGAGAGAGAGAGAGAGAGGGAGACACACACACGCACATATACACACACAAAGATTATAGATTAAGGGTATTAAGAGAGAGAAATGGATTAGGGGTTAAGGGTTTAGAGAGAGTGAGAGGAAGGGTTAGGTATTTAGAGGGAGAGAGGGGGGTCAGGGATTTAGATAGATATACAAAGAAAAATATGGAAATTGGGGTTAGGTGTTCAAGGAGTGAGAATGGGGACATAGTGATTGGGGGTTAGGGGTTTAGAGATATATTGGGGGTTAGGGGTTTGGAGATAGATTGGGGATTAGGGGTTCAGAGAGAGTGAGAGAGAGAGAGAGAGAATATAGGTTAGGGTTTTACAGATAGAGAGATTGGAGGTTATATGTTTATAGATATAGATATAGAAAGAGAGGTATTGGTGGTTAGGGGTTTAGAGAGACTGAGAGATATATAGATATGAGAGAGAGAGAGAGAGAGAGAGAGAGAGAGAGAGAGAGAGAATTAGGGGCTTAGAGATTGAGAGAGAGAGAGAGAGAGAGAGAGAGAGAGAGAGAGAGAGAATTAGGGGCTTAGAGATTGAGAGAGAGAGAGAGAGAGATAGGGTCTTAAAGATTGATATATAGAGAGAGAGTGAGATTGGGGATTAGGTGTTTAGAGTGAGAGAGATAGAGGCGTGGGGGAGGGGAAGAGAGAGATTGGAGGTTAGGTATTTAGAGAGAGATTGGGTGTTAGGGGCAGAGAGAAGAGAGAGAGAGAGAGAGAGAGAGAGAGAGAGAGAGAGAGAGAGAGAGAGAGAGAAATAGTAAGACATAGATTAGGGGTTATGGGTTTACAGAGAGAGAGAGAGATTGGTTGTTAAGAGTTTAGAGAGAAAGATATAGATATTAGGGGTTAGGGCTTTAGAGAGAAAAAAGAAAGAAAGACATTAGGGGTTAGGGGCTTACTTAGAGAAGAAAGATTATGGGTTAGGGATTTAGAGAGAGAGAGAGAGAGATTTTAGGTTAGGGGTTTAGAGAGAGAAAGAGAGATTTGAGTTTAGGGGTTTAGAGAGAGAGAGATTGGGGGTTAGGGATTTAGAGAGGGAGAGGGATATTGAGCGTTATAGGTTTAGAGAGAGATAGATTGAGTGTTATTCATTTCGAGAGAGAGAGAATGGGGTTTATGGATTTAGAGAGAGATATTATGGGTTAGGTGTTCAGAGAGAGAGCGAAAGAGATTGGGTTTGTTTGTTTAGAGAGAGAGCGAGGGAAAATGGGGGTTAGGGTTTGAGAGATAGATAGATAGAGAGATAGATAGATGAAGAGGGTCTGATTTCAGTTTAGGGGTATCAGAGAGAGAAAAGAGATTGGTGGTTATGGGTTTAGAGAGAGAGAGAGAGAGTATGATCTTGGTGGTTATGTGTTCAGAGAGAGAGAGAGAGAGAAATTGGAGGTTAGAGGTTTATAAAGAGATATTGGAGTTTGGTAGTTTAAAGAGAGAGAGAGAGAGAGAGAGAGAGAGAGAGAGATTGAAGTTTTCGAAAGATTTGGTGGTTAAGGGTTAAGAGAGAGAGAGAGTGTGTGTTTATAGAGAGATAATAGGGGTGTGAGGTTCAAGAGAGAGAAATAAAAAGTGAGAGATTGGGGCTAGGGGTTTATAGATAAGAGAGATATTGGAGATTAGGAGTATAAAAAGAGATATATTGCAGGTTAGGAGTTTAAAGTGAGAGAAAAATAGAGATAGATGAAGGGTTAGTGGTTGCAAGCCAAATATTAGAGGTTACAGGTTTAGAGAGAGAGAGAGAGAGATGGTTAGTGTTTTAGAGAGAGGGAGAGAGAGAGAGATGGTTAGTGTTTTAGAGAGAGGGAGAGAGAGAGATATTGGAGGTCAGGGATATATATATATATAGAGAGAGAGAGAGAGAGAGAGAGAGATTGTGTGTTAGCGGCTTAGAGAGAGAGAGAGAGGAAGATATATATATAGAGAGATAATGGAGGTTATATTTTTACAGAGAAAGAGAGAAAATCGGGTTTAGGTGTTTAGCGACAAAGAGAGAGAGAGAGAGAACTAAGAGAGAGAAAGATAGATAGAAAGAAGGAGATGGATTAGGGGTTGAGAGAGGGAGCGAGCGAGAGAGAGAGAAATATATATACATTAGAGGTTATAGGTTGAGGGAGAGAGAGAGAGAAAGAGATGCAATATTGGAGGTTTAGAGAGAGAGAGAGAGATTGGAGGTTAGAGGTTTAGAGAGAGAGATACTTGTGTATATGGATTTAGAAAGAAAGAGAGATAGAACCAAAGAGTTTGATGTTAGGTATTTAGAGAGAGGGGGGTTAAGGCTTAGGGGTTTAGAGAGAGAGAAAGAGATTGAGAATTATGGGCTTAAAAAGAGAGAAACAAAAGGAGATATTGGGGGTTATGCGGTTTAGAAAATGGGAGAGTGAGAGACAGAGACAGAAGAGAGAGATCTTGGAGATTACGGGTTTATAAAGTGATAGATTGGATGTTACGAGTTTAAAGAGAGATATTTTGAATTACTTGCATTAAGAGAGAGAGAGAGTGGGTTGGGTTAGCAGTTTAGAGAGGGGGGGGGCTTAACGGTTTGTAGAAACAGAGGGAGATATTGAGGGTTAGGGGTTCATGGAGTGAGAGAGGGGGATAAATTGATTGGGGGCTAGGTGTTTAGAGAGAGAGAGAGAGAGCGAGAGGGGGTTTAGTGGTTTAGAGAGAGAATGGGGTTAGGGGTTTGGATAGAGAGAGAGAGATAATTGAGGTTAGGGGTTTACAGAGAGAGAGAGAGAGAGAGAGAGATTGGAGATTAGGGGTTATGGGTTTAGAGAAAGAAATAAAGAAAGAGATTGGTGGTTAGGGGTTTAGAGAGAGAAAAGAGAAAGAGAATGGTGGTTATGGGTTTAGACAGAGATATATATCGACAGTTATGGTTTTAGAGAGAGAGGGAGAGAGAGATATTGGGGGTTAGGGGTTTAAAGGGAGAAAAAGAGGGATTGTGGCTTAGAAGTTTAGATATAGAACAAGATAGAGATTAGGGGTTAGAGGTTTATATAGATGGGGGAATTTGGGGTTATGGGTTAGAGAGATAGAGATCCATTGTAGTTTATGGGTTTAGAAACAGATAGAAATAGATAGAGAGAGAGGGGGGCTATGCCTTTAGAGGGGAGAGATATTGGGAGTTAGGGGTTTAGAAAAAGGGAGAGATATCATAGGTTAAAGGTTTAAAGAGAGAGATATATATATTGGGGGTTAGGGGCTTAGACAGAGATAGAGAGAGAGAGACAAATTGGGTGTTAGTCATTTAGAGAGAGAGATTGGGTGTTAGTCATTTAGAGAGGGAGAGGTTGGGGGTTATGGTCAGAGAGAGAGAGAGAGAGAGAGAGAGAGATCGGGGGTTAGGAGTCCAAAGAGTGAAAGAAAGAGATTGGGGATTATCGGTTTAGAGAGAGATTGGGGGTTTGCAATTTGGAGAGTCATATAGATAGAGAGATAGATAGATGGAGAGTGAGTGATTTCATGTTAAGGGTGTTAGAGAGAGAATGTGAGATTGGTGGTTAGGGTTTAGAGAGAGAGAGGTATTGGAGGTTAGGGAACTAGAGATAGATAGATTTGGGGTTATGGGTTTAGAGAGAGAGAGAGAGAAGTATTAACGGTTATGGGTTTAGAGAGAGAGAAGTATTAAGGGTTAGGAGCTTAGAGAGAGTGAAGCAGAGAATGGAGGTTAGGGGATAAGAGAGAGAGAGAGAGAGAGATTGGAAGCTATGTTTAGAGAGAGAAAGTTTCATAAATCATGGGGGTTATGAGTTTAGAGAGAGAGAGAGAGAGTAATTGGGCATTAAGGGACAACATAGAGAGAGAGAAATTGTAGAGGTTATAGGTTTAGAGAGACAAAGAGAGACTATAGGTTTAGGGTTCATAGAAAGATATGGTTAGATGTTTAGATAGATAGAGAGAGAGAGAGAAATAGATATATTAGGGGTTAAGGAATTAGAGAGAGAGAGATAGATTGGGGGTGAGTGGATTCATGAGAGGGAGATTAGGGTTTAGGGGATGAGAGAGAGATATATATTGGAGGTTATTGGTTTTAAGAGAGAGTGAGAGTGAGAGATTGGATTTTAGGGGTTTTTAAAAGGATAGAGTTGGGGTTTAACGTCATAAAGAAAGAGACAAATAAAAATACAAAGCTTGGGTCTTAGGGATTTAGTGGGAGAGAGAGAGTGATATGAGGTTAGGATCTAGAGAGAGAAAGAGATATTATAGGTTAGGGGTTTAAAGAGATAGAAAGATTAAAGGTTAGGGGTTGAGAGAGAGAGAGGGAGAGAGATTGGGGGCTATGGTTTTAGAGGGAGAGAGAGTAATAAAGATTGGGGTTTAGTGGTTTAGAGAGAGTTAAAGAGAGAGATTGGGGGTTAGGGTTTGTGAGAGAAAGAGTGAATGGACGTTACGGGTTTAGAGGGAGAGAGAGATTGGGGGTTAGGGGATTATACACATAAAGATAGACAATGAGGGTGAAGAATTTAGAGAGAGAGAGAGTTGGAGAGAGAGATTGGGGGTTAGGAGTCCAAAGGGACATAGAAAGAAATTGGGGCTTTATAGTTTAGAAAGATATAGAGAGAGAGAGAGATAGATAGATGGATAGGGAGAGATTTCAAGTTAAGGGTATTAGATAAAGAATGAGAGATTGGTGGTTAGGGTTTAGAGAGAGAGATATCGAGGTATTATAGGTTAGGTGCTTAGAGATAGAGAGATTTTGGATTATGGGTTTAGAAAGAGAGAGAGAGAGAGACAAATAGAAAGACAGAGATTAGGTGTTAGAGGTTTAGAGAGAGCGAAGGAGAGAATGGAGGTTAGGGGTATATAAATAGATATATATTGAGGGATATAGGTGTAGAGAGATAAAGATATTGGGGTTTAGGGGATTATAGAAATAATTAGATTGGGGGTTAGGGGATTAGAGAGAGTTTTATATTTGGGTTTATGGGTTTATAGATAACGAGAGAGGGGGGGAGAGAGAGAGAAAGCAAGAGAGAGAATGAGGGTTAGGGGAAGAGAGAAAGAGTTGATGGTTTATGGCTTAGGGGATTAGAGAGATAGGTTATGGGGCAAAGAGAGATAGAGAGATTGGGGGTTAGGGGTTTAGATAGAAAAACATACAGACATACAGATAGATAGATAGATATAGATTGTGAGTAAGAAATTTACAAAGAGATATATATTTGGGTTAAGAATTTAAATAGACCGATAAAGAGAGAGATAGATATTGGAAGTTGTGTTTAGAGAGAGCAATTTTCATAAATAATGGGGATTATGAGTTTAGAGAGAGAGAGAGATCAATTGGGAATTAAGGGATAAGATAGAGAGAGAGAGATTAGAAGTTATAGGTTTAGAGAGACAAGAGGTTAGGGGTTCAGAGAAAGATAGGGTTAGGTGTTTAGATATAGATGGAGAGAGAAATAGAGATCTTGGGGGTTGGGGGATTAGAGAGAGAGATAGATTCGAGGTCAATGGATTGATGAGATAGAGATTGGGTTTAGGGGATGAGAGAGAGAGAGAGAGAGAGAGAGAGAGATAGAGAGAGAGAGAGAGAGAGAGAGAGAGAGATTGGAGGCTAATGGTTTTAAGAGTGAGTGAGAGCTAGAGATTGGATTTAGAGAGAAATAAAAAGACAAAGATTGGGCCTTAGGGAATTAGTGGGAGACAAAGTGATATGAGGTTAGGGGTCTAGAGAGAGAGAGAGATTAGAGGTTAGGGTTGTACAGAGATAGAAACATTAGAGGTTAGGGGTTGAGAAAGAGAGAGAGATTGGGGGTTATGGTTTTAGAGGGTGAGATAGTAATAAAGATTGGGGTTTAGTGGTTTAGAGAGAGATAAAGAGATAGATTGGGGGTTAGGGATTGTGAGAGAAAGAGAGATTGGACGTTAGGGGTTTAGAGGGAGAGAGAGATTGGGGGATAGGGGTTTAGATATATAAAGAGAGAGAACGAGGGTGAGTTGTTTAGAAAGAGAGATAGAGAGATTGTAGGTTAGGGAGAGAGAGAGTGATATGAGGTTAGGGGTCTAGAGAGAGAGAGAGATTAGAGGCTAGGGGTGTATAGAGATAGAAACATTAGAGGTTAGGGGTTGAGAAAGAGAGAGAGAATGGGGGTTATGGTTTTAGAGGGTGAGATAGTAATAAAGATTGGGGTTTAGTGGTTTAGAGAGAGATAAAGAGATAGATTGGGGGTTAGGGATTGAGAGAGAAAGAGAGATTGGACGTTAGGGGTTTAGAGGGAGAGAGAGATTGGGGGATAGGGGTTTAGATATATAAAGAGAGAGAATGAGGGTGAATTGTTTAGAAAGAGAGATAGAGAGATTGCATGTTAGAAAATTGGTGAAAGAGAGAGATATTGGAGATTAGGTGGTTAGAGAGAGAGAGATATTGGGGTTTAGGTATATATATGGGTTTAAGGGTTTGGATAGATAGAGAGAGTGATTGGGGGTTAGAAAATTGTAGAAATAGAGAGATATTGGAGATTAGGTATTTAGAGAGACAGAGATATTGGGGTTTAGGTATATATATGGATTTAACATTTTGGATAGATAGAGAGAGAAATTGGGGGTTAGGGATTTATAAATAGAGACATGTTTTCAATTAGGAGTTTAGAGAGAGGTTGAGAGAGATTAAGGGTTATTAGTTTAGAGAGGGAGATTATAGGCTATGGATTTAGAGAGAGAGAGAGAGATTTGGGGTTAGAGGTTTAGAGAGAGGGAGAGGGAGAGATTTTGGGTTAGCGGTTTAGAGAGAGAGATTGGTGGTTACAGGTTTATAGAGAGATAGAAAGAGATATCGGGGGTTAGGGGTTTAGAGAGACAGAGAAAGGTATATAAGGACAGATATGGTTAGTGGTTTAGAGAGAGAGAGAGAGATATTGGGGTTTAGGGGTTTAGAGAGAGAGAGAGAGAGGGAGACACACACACACACATATACACACACAAAGATTATGGATTAAGGGTATTGAGAGAGAGAAATGGATTAGGGGTTAAGGGTTTAGAGAGGGTGAGAGGCAGGGTTTTAGATATTTAGAGGAACAGAGGGGGGGGTTAGTGTTTTAGATAGATATACAGAGAAAAATAGGGAGATTGGGGTTAGGGGTTCAAGGAGTGAGAAGGGGGACACAGCGATTGGGGGTTAGGGGTTTAGAGATAGATTGGGGATTAGGGGGGGGGAGAGAGAGAGAGAGAGAGAGAGAGTTAGGGACTTAGAGATTGATAGAAAGAGAGAGAGAGAGAAAGGGGCTTAGCGATTGACAAAGAGAGAGAGGAGACTAATATTGGGGATTAGGTGTTTAGAGTAAGAGAGATAGAGGTGTGGGGGAGGGGAAGAGAGAGATTGGAGGTTAGGTATTTAGAGAGATATTGGGTGTTAGCATCATAGAGAGAGAGAGAGAGAGAAATAAAAACACATAGATTTGGGGTTATGGGTTTATAGAGAGAGAGAGAGATTGGTGGTTAAGAGTTTAGAGAGAAATATATAGATATTAGGGGTTAGGGCTTTAGAGAGAAGAAAGAAAGAAAGACATTAGGGGTTAGGAGCTTACTTAGAGAAAGAAAGATTGCGGGTTAGGGATTTAGAGAGAGAGAGAGCGATTTTAGGTTAGGGGTTTAGAGAGAGAAAGAGAGATTTGAGTTTAGGAGTTTAGAGAGAGAGAGAGATTGGGGGTTAGGGGTTTAGAGAGGGAGAGGGATATTGAGCATTATGAGTTTAGAGAAAGAGAGATTGAGTGTTACTTATTTAGAGAGAGAGAGAGAGAATGTGGGTTATGGATTTAGAGAGAGATATTATGGGTTATTTGTTCAGAGAGAGAGTGAAAGAGTTTGGGGTTGTTTGTTTAGAGAGAGAGCAAGGGAAAATGGGGGTTAGGGTTTGAGAGATAGATAGATAGAGAGAGAGAGAGAGAGAGAGATGGAGAGGGTGTGATTTCAAGTTAGGGGTATTAGAGAGAGAAAGAGAGATTGTACGCTATGGGTTTAGAGAGAGAGAGGCCGATCTTGGTGGTTATGTGTTTATAGAGAGAGAGAGAGAGAGAGAGAGAGAGAGAGAGAGAGAGAGAGAGAAATTGGAGGTTAGAGGTTTATAAAGAGATATTGGAGGTTAAGTTTTTATAGAGAGAGATATTGGAGCTTTGGGGTTTAAAGAGAGAGAGAGATAGATTGATGGTTTAGAAAGATATTGTGGGTTAGGGGTTAAGAGAGAGAGAGTCTGTGTTTATAGAGAGATATTAGGGATGTGGGGTTCAAGAGAGAGAAATAAAAAGCGAGAGATTGGGGTTAGGAGTTTATAGATAAGAGAGAGATTGGAGATTAGGAGTATAAAGAGAGATATATTGGAGGTTAGGAGTTTAAACTGAGACAAAAATAGAGAGAGATGAAGGGTTAGTAGTTGCAAGGCAAATATTAGAGGTTAGGGGTTTAGAGAGATAGAGAGAGAGAGAGAGAGATGATTAGTGGTTTAGAGAGAGGGAGAGAGAGATATTGGAGGTCAGGGATGTATATATATATATATAGATATATAAAGAGAGAGAGAGAGAGAGAGAGAGAGAGAGAGAGAGAGAGAGAGAGAGAGAGAGAGAGAGAGATAGCTTGTTAGGGGTTTAGAGAGCGAGAGGAAGATATATAGAGAGAGATAATGGAGGTTATGTTTTTACAGAGTAAGAGAGAGAATCGAGGTTAGGCGTTTGGGGACAAAGAGAGAGAGAAAGAGATATAGAAAGAAGGAGATGGATTAGGGGTTAGGGGTTGAGAGAGGGAGAGAGAGAGAGAGAGAGAGAGAGAGAGAGAGAGAGAGAGAGATAAGTTAGAGGTTATAGGGTGAGGGAGAGAGAAAAAGAGAGAGAGAGAGAGAGAGAGAGAGAGAGAGAGAGATTTGATGTTAGAATTTTAGAGAGAGAGAGAGAGATTGGAGGTTAGAGGTTTAGAAAGAGAAATTGGAGGTTAGAGGTTTAGAGAGAGAGAAATTGGAGGTCAGAGGTTATAGAGAGAGATATTTGTGTTTATGGGCTTAGAAAGAAAGAGAGATAGAACCAAAGAGTTTGATGTCTAGGTATTTAGAGAGAGGGGGATTAGGGTTTAGGGGTTTAGAGAGAGAGAGACAAATAAGGAAAGATAGATTGAGAGTTAGGGGCTTAAAAAGAGAGAAACAAAGGGAGATATTGGGGGTTATGGGGTTTAGAAAGAGGGAGAGAAAGAGAGAGATTGGAGATTATGGGTTTAGAAAGAGAGAGATTGGATGTTATGGGTTTAAACAAAGATATTTTGGATTATTGGAATTAATAGAGAAAGGGGGGGTGGGTTAGGGGTTTAGAGAGAGGGGGGGTTAGGGGTTTAGAGAGACAGGGGGGCTTAAGGGTTTAGAGAGAGAGAGAGAGGGAGAGATTGGGGTTTTGCGGTTCATGGAGTGAGAGAGAGAGGGATAAAGTGATTGTGTGCTAGGTGTTTATAGAGAGAGAGAGTGAGACGGGGGGTCAGTGGTTTAGAAAGAGAATGAGGTTAATATGTTGGATAGAGAGAGAGTGAGGGAGAGAGAGATAATTGACGTTAGGGGTTTACATAGAAAGAGAGAGAGAGATTAGATGTTAGGAATTTAGAGAGAAAGAGAGATATATTAGGGGAGGGGTTTAGAGAGAGAAATAAAGAAAGAGATTAGGGGTTTAGAGAGAGAAAATGAAAGAGAATGGTGGTTATGGGTTTAGAGAGAAAGACATATTGGTGGTTATGGTTTTATAGAGAGAGGGGGAGAGATATATTGGGGATCAAGGGTTTAAAGAGAGAAAAAGAGGGATTGTGGCTTAGAAGTTTAGAGATAGAAAAAGATAGGGATTAGGGGTTAGGGGTTTAGATAGAAGGTGGGACTTGGGGTTATGGTTTTATAGAGAAAAAGATCCATTGTATTTTTTGGGTTTAGAGATAGATAGAAATAGAGAGAGAGGGGGGTTATTACTTTAGAGAGGGAGAGGTATTGGGAGTTAGGGGTTTAGAGAAAGGGAGAGATATTGTAGGTTAAAGGTTTAGATATATATATATATATATATATATATTGGGGCTTAGGGGCTTAGACAGAGAGAGAGAGAAATTGGGTATTAGCCATTTAAAGAGAGAGATATTGGGGGTTATGGTTAGAGAGAGAGAGAGAGAGAGAGAGAGATTGGGGGTCAGGAGTCCAAAGAGAGAAAGAAAGAAATTAGGGGTTATTGGTTTAGAGAGAGATTGGGGGTTAGGAGTCCAAAGAGAGAAAGAAAGAGATTGGGGGTTTTCATTTTAGAGAGGTATATAGATAGAGAGATAGATAGATGGAGAGAGAGTGATTTCAATTTAAGGGTATTAGAGAGAGAATGAAAGATTGGTGGTTAGATTTTGGATAGGGAGATAGAGAGGTATTGGAGGTTAGGTTTTTAGAGATAGAGAGATTTCAAGTTATGGGTTTAGAGAGAGAGAGAGAGAGAGAGAGAGAAAGATTAGGGTTTAGGGGTTTAGAGAGAGCGAAGGAGAGAATGGAGGTTAGGGGTATATAAAGAGATATATATTGAGGGCTATGGGTATAAAGAGAGAAAGGTATTAGGGTTTAGGGGATTATAGAAACAATTATATTTGGGGTTAGGGGATTAGAGAGTGTTTTATATTTGGGTTTAGGGGTTTAGAGATCAAGAGAGAGAGAGAGAGAGAGAGAGAGAGAGAGAGAATGGAGGGGTTAGTGTTAGGGGGTTAGAGAGAGAGGTTAGGGGCTAATAGAAATAGATAGATTAGGGGTTAGGGGTTTACATATACAAACAAACAGAGAGATAGATATAGACTGTTAGTTAGCAATTTACAAAGAGATGTAGATTTCACTTAAGGGTTTATATAGACTGACAATGAGAGAGAGAGAGAGAGAGAGAGAGAGAGAGAGGAAGAGGGAGAGAGAAAGAGGAGAGAGAGAGAGAGAGATTGGAAGCTATGTTTAGAGAGAGTAAGTTTCATAGATAATGGGGGTTATGAGCTTACAGAGAGAGAGAGAGAGAAATTGGGCATTAAGGGATAACACACACACACACACACACACACACACACAGAGATAGAGATATTAGAGGTTACAGGTTTAGAGAGACAAAGAGAGAATAGAGGTTAGGGGTTCAGAGAAATATATGGTCAAGTATTTAGATAAAGATAGAGAAAGAAAGAGATACTGGGCTAGGGGTTTAGAGGGAGAGGGAGATTGGGGGTTAGGAGTCCAAAGAGAGATAGAAAGAGATTGGGGATTTGCAGTTTAGAGAGATATATAGATAGAGAGATAGATAGATGGAGAGGGAGAGATTTCAAGGTAAGGGTATTGGAGAGATAATGAGAAATTGGTGGTTAGGGTTTAGAGAGAGAGAGATACAGAGGTATTGGATGTTAGGTGTTTAGAGATAGAGAGATTTGGGGTTATGGGTTTAGAGAGAGAGAGAGAAATAGAAAGACAAAGATTGGGGTTTAGGGGTTCAGAGAGAGTGAAGGAGAGAATGGAGGTTAGGGGTATATAAAGAGATATATATTGAGGGTTATGGGTATAGATAGATAAATAAATTGGGGTTTAGGGGATTATAGAAATAATTAGATAGGGGGTTAGGGGATTAGAGAGAGTTTTAAATTTGGGTTTAGGTGTTTAGGGTTTAGAGATAAAGAGAGAGTGAGAGAGAGAATGAGGGTTAGGGAATAAGAGAGAGAGAGAGGGAGAGAGAGAGAGAGAGAGAGAGAGAGAGAGAGAGAGAGAGAGAGAGAGAGAGAATGGAGGGGTTATGGGTTAGGGGGTTAGAGAGATAGGTTAGGGGCTAAGAGAGATAGAGAAATTGGGGGTTAGGGGTTTAGATAGACAAACATATAGACAAATAGATAGATAGATAGATATAGATTGTGAGTAAACAATTTACAAAGAGATATATATTGGGGTTAAGGTTTTAGATAGACCGATAGAGAGAGAGACGGAGATTAGAAGTTGTGTTTAGAGAGAGCAAGTTTCACAGATAATGGGGATTATGAGTTTAGAGAGAGAGAGAGAGAAATTGGGAATTAAGGGATAAGATAGAGAGAGAGATTAGAGGTTATATGTTTAGGGAGACAAAGAGAGACTAGAGGTTAGGGGTTTCTAGAAAGATAGGGTAAGGTGTTTAGATAGAGATAGAGAGAGAAATGGAGATCTTGGGGGTTAAGGGATTAGAGAGAGATAGATTGGAGGTCATTGGATTCATGAGAGAGAGATTGGAGTTTAGGGGATGAAATAGAGAGAGAGAGAAATTGGAGGCTATTGGTTTTAAGAGTGAGTGAGAGAGAGAGATTGGAGGCTATTGGTTTTAAGAGTGTGTGAGAGAAAGAGATTGGATTTTATGATTTTATAGAAAGATAGAGAATGGGGGTTAGCGTATTAGAGAAAGCGAGAAATAAAAAGATAAAGATTGGGCCTTAGGGATTTAGTGGGAGAGAGAGTGTGATATGAGGTTAGGGATCTAGAGAGAGAGAGATTAGAGGTTAGGGGTGTACAAAGATAGAAATATTAGAGGTTAGGGTTTGAGAGAGTGAGAGAGATGGTAATAAAGATTGGGGTTTAGTGGTTTAGAGAGAGATAAAGAGATAGATTAGGGCTTAGGGTTTGTGAGAGAAAGGGAGATTGGGCATTAGGGGTTTAGATGGAGAGGGAGATTGGGCGTTAGGGTCTTAGATATATAAAAAGAGAGAATGAGGGTGAATCATTTAGAGAGAGAGAGAGGGAGATTGTGGGTTACAAAATTGGAGAAATAGAGAGATATTAGAGATTAGTTGTTTAGTGAGAGAGAGAGTCATTTGGAGAGAGAGAGAGAGATATTGGAGTTTAGGTATATATAAATGGTTTTAATTGTTTGTATAGATAGAGATAGCAATTGGGGGTTAGGGGTTTATAAATAGAGAGATATTTCTGATTAGGAGTTTAAAGAGATTAAGGGTTATTAGTTTAGAGAGAGAGAGAGAGGGAGAGATTTGGGGTTAGTAATTTAGAGAGAGATAGAAAGAGATAAAGAGATATTGGGGGTTAGGGGTTTATAGAGACAAAGAAAGATATAAAAGGAGAGAGATGGTTAGTGGTTTAGAGAGAGAGAGAGAGAGAGAGAGAGAGAGAGAGAGAGAATGGGGTTTAGGGGTTTAGAGGGAGGGAGAGATTGGGGTTTGTGGGTTTAGAGAGAGAGAGAGAGACAGGGAGACATGCACACACACACACACACAAAGATTAGGTATTAAGGGCATTGAGAGAGAGAAAGGGATTAGGGGTTAAGGGTTTAGAGAGTGTGAGATGGAGGGTTAGGTATTTAGAGGGAGAGAGGGGGGTTAGGGTTTTAGATAGATATACAAAGGGAAATAGGGACATTGGGGTTAGGGGTTTAAGGAGTGAGAAGGGGGACATGGTGATTGGGGGTTAGGGGTTTAGAGATAGATTGGGTGTTAGGGGCTCAGAGAGAGAGAGAGAGAGAATTGAGGTGAGGGGTTTACATGTAGAGAGATTGGAGGTTAGATTTTTATAGATAGAGATATAGAAAGAGATATATTGGTGGTTAGGGGTTTAGAGAGACTGACAAATATATAGATATGATAGAGAGATAGATAGATAGATAGATAGGGGCTTAGATATTGATAGAGATTGAGAGAGAGAGAGAGAGAGAGAGAGAGAGAGAGAGAGAGAGAGAGAGATTGGGGATTAGGTGTTTAGAGTGAGAGAGGTAGAGGCATGGGGGCGGAGAGAGATTGGAGGTGAGGTATTTAGAGAGAGATTGGGTGTTAGGGGATTAGAGAGAGAGAGAGAGAGAAATAGAAAGATATAGATTAGGGATTATGGGTTTGCAGAGAGAGAGAGAGATTGTAGGTTAAGAGTTTAGAGAGAAAGATATAGATATTAGGGTTTAGGGATTTAGTGAGAAAAAGAAAGAAAGAAAGACATTAGCAGTTAGGGGTTTACAAGGAGAGAGAAAGATTGTGGGTTAGGCATTTAGAGAGAGATATTGGGGGTGATGTGTTTAGAGAGAGAGAGATTGGGGGTTAGGTGTTTAGAGAGAGGGGGGGATTGTGGCTTAGAAGTTTATATAGAGCCATATAGAGACTGGGGGTTAGGGGTTTAAAAAGAGAAGGGGGGGTAGGGGTTATGGGTTTAGAGAGACTGATCAATTGGATTTTAGGAGTTTAGAAATAGAAAAAAATAAAAGAGAGAATTTAGAGAGAGAGAGAGAGAGAAACAGAAGGAGAAATATTGGGGGTACAGATTTAGAGAGAAAGAGATGAAATGATAGGGGTTTAGAGAGAGAGAGGGATTGTAGTTTAGGGGTTTAAAGAGAGAAAGAGAAAATTGAGTTTAAGGGTTTAGAGAGAGAGAGAGATAGGGGGTTAGGGGTTTAGAGGGAGAGAGACATTGAGGGCTATGGGTTTAGAGAGAGAGAAATTGAGTGTTATTCATTTACAGAGAGAGAGAATGGGGGTTATGGATTTAGAGAGAGAGATTGGGGGTTATGGATTTAGAGAGAGAGATTGGGGTTTAGGCATTCATAGAAAGAGAAAGATATTGGGGGTTGTTTGTTTAGAGAGAGAGTGAGGAAAAATGGGGGTTAGGGGTTGAGAGATAGATAAATGGAGAGGGTGTGATTTCAAGTTAGGGGTATTAGAGAGAGAAAGAGAGATTGGTGGTTATGGGTTTAGAGAGAGAGAGAGGGAGATCTTGGTGGTTAGGGTATTAGAGAGAAATAGTGAGAGAGAGGGGGGAATAGAGAGAGAGGTATTGGAGGTTAGGGCTTTAGAAACAAAGAGATTAGAGGTTAGGGGTTTAGAGAGAGAGAGAAATAGAAATATAAAGACTAGGGGTTAAGGTTTTAGAGAGAGACAAGGAGATAATATAGGTTAGGGTCATATAGAGTGAGGGAGAGATATTGAGGGTTATGGGTTTAGAGAGAGAAAGGGATTGGGGGTTAGGGGTTTCAAAAGATAAATATATTGGGGGTTAGCAGTTTAGAAAGAGATATATATTGGGGTTAGGGGATTAAAGAGAGAGAGAGATAGAGAGATAAAGAGAGACAAATATTATGGGATAAGAGTTTTGAGAGAGAGAGAGAGAGAGAGAGAGAGAGATTAGGGTTTATGGGTTTTTATAGGCAAATAGAGAGAGAGAGAGAGAGATTGGTAGTTATGAGTTTAGAGAGATATTTTTAAGAGACAATAGGTGTTATGAGTTTAGAGAGAGAGAAATTCTGCATTAGGGGATAACATAGAGAGAGAGAGAGAGAGAGAGATTGGGTCTTAGTGGCTTAGAGAGAGATATATATTGGAAGTTAGGGGTAAGGTGTTTCAAAAAATAGAAAAATAGATCTCTAAGGTTAGGGGATAAGAGAAAGAGAGAAAGAGATAGATATTAAGGCTTAAGGTTTTATAGAGAGAGAGAGAGATTGGGAGATAGGGGTTTATATAGTTAGAGAGAGAGTTATTGGGATATATGGTTTTAGAGAAAGAGAGAAAGATTACGGTTAGGAGTTTAGAGAGAGATAGAGAGAGATTGAGGGTTTGTAAGTTAGGGGTTTAGATAGATAGATAAAGATATTGGTGGAGAGAGAGAGAGAGAGAGAGAGAGAGAGAGAGAGAGAGAGAGATTGGAGGTTAGTGATTTAGGGACATAGAGAATGGTGGTTAGGGGCTTAGACATAAGGGGATATTGGGTGTTATGGGTTTAGAGAGAGAGAGAGAGAGAGAGAGAGAGAGAGATTGGGAGTTGGGGACATAGAGAGAGATTGAGAGTTGAAGGTTTAGAGAGATGTTGTGAGGGGGTTGAGCATTTAGAGAGAGAGAGATGAGTCTAGGATAGGGTTTTAAAGAGAGAGAGATGGAGATATTTTGGCGGTTAGTGTTAGAGAGAGAGATGCATCATAGGTCAGGGGTTTATATAGATTGAGAGGGAGAGAGATTGGGGGTTAGGCCTTTAGAGAGATAGAGAGATATTAGGGGTTAAGGGCCTATGTAGATGGATGGATAGAGAGAGAGGGGGGGAGAGAGGTTAGGAGTTTACAAAGAGAGAGATTGGGCATTAGATGTTTAGAGAAATATAGAGATATAAAGAGAGATATTGGGAATTAGGTGTTTACAGAAATATAGAGATATAAAGAGAGATAGTGGGCATTAGGTATTTAGAGAAAATAGAGATATAAAGAGATATAGAGGGAAAGAGAGATTGGGGCTAGGGGTTTTGACAAAGAGAGAGAGATAGATTTGGTATTAAGGATTTATAGAGAGATATATTGGAGGTTAGGGGTTCATAGAGAGAGAGATATTGGGGGTTAGGGGTTTAGAGAGAGAGAAATAGAAAGATCGAGATTGGGGGTTAGGAATTTAGAGAGAGAGATATTGGATGCTATGGTTTAGAGAGAGTGATGGAGAGAGATTGAAGGTTATGGGTTTAAAGAGTGTGTGAGAAAGATAAATTGGGGGTTATGGGCTTTCACAGGTAGATTGAGAGAGAGAGAGAGAGATTTGGGGTTAATAGTTTAGAGAGAGAGATTGGGGGTTAAGGGTTCAAAGAAATATATTGGGGGATAGGGGTTTAAATATATATATATATATAGAGAGAGAGAGAGAGAGGTTTGTAGAGAGAAATAGAAAGAAATATCTTAGGTGCTAGGGGTTTAGAGAGAGAGATATTAGGGGTTAGGAATTTAGAGAAAAAAAGATATCAAGGGTTAGGGGTTTATAGAGAGAAAGATATTGGGGGTTAGGGTTTAAAGAGACAAAGAAAGAGAGATACCACAGGTTAGTAGATTATAAATAAGAGTTTAGAGATTTAGAGAGAGATATATTTTTGGGTTAGGTGTTTAGAGAGAGAAATGTAGGAAATGATAGATGATAAGTGAAGGGTTTAGAGATAAAAAGAGATGGATTTGGGGTTAGTGGTTGAGAGAGAGAAAGGGGGTTATGGGTTAAGAGGGAGAGAGAAAGAGAGAGAGACTCAAGGTTATAGGTTTATAGAGAGAGAGAGAGAAATAAAATGGGGGTTAGGGATTTAGAGAGAGATAGAAATTAGGGGATATTGGTTTAGAGAGAGAGATAAAGACTATTAGGGGTTTGGAGAGAGATATATTCGGAGCTACAGGTTTACATAGTGAGATAGTTAGAGAGAAAGAGAGAGAGAGAGAGAGAGAGAGAGAGAGAGAGAGAGATTTATGGGCTTCGATATAAAGGGAAATAGAAAGAGAGATATTGGGTGTTATAGGTTTAGAGAGAGATATGCACATGCGCAAAAATATTGGTCGGGGGTATAGAGATAAATTGGGGGTTGTATGTTTAGAGAGAGACTATGTGGGGGTTGAGTGTTTAGAGAGAGACTATGTGGGGGTTGAGTGTTTAGAGAGAGAGATGTGAGTATAGGATTTTAGATAGAGAGAGAGATAGAGATATTTTGGGGGTTAGTGTTGAGAAAGAGTGAGGGATGCATCATAGGTTAAGGGTTTATATAAGGTGAGAGGGAAATAGATTGGTTGTTAGGCCTTTAGAGAGATATGGTGGGTTAGGAGCCTATGTAGAGAGAGAGAGAGAGAGAGAGAGAGAGAGAGAGAGAGAGAGAGGTTAGTATTTTACAAAGAGAGAGATTGGACATTAGGTGTTTAGAGAGAGATAGATATATAAAGACAAAGATTATTCATTACCAGTTTAGAGATAGAGAGATAGAGAGAGAAAGTTTATATATATATATATATATAGAGAGAGAGAGAGAGAGAGAGATTTGGTGTTAAGGATTTAGAGAGGGGGGGGGGAGATAGAGATATATTGGAGGCTATGGGTTTAGAGAGAGAAATATTGATAGAGAGTGACTGAGAGAGATTAAGGTTTATGGTTTATGGTTTAAAGAGTGAGAGAGAGAGAGAGAGAGAGAGAGAGAGAGAAATTGGGGGTTATGGTTTTTGATAGGTAGACTGATAGATAGATAGAGAGAGAGACTAGGGGTTAAGGATTTAGAGAAAGAGATTAGTGGATAGGGTTACACACACACACACACACACACACACAGAGGGGTACATTGAAGGTTAGGGGTTTAGAGAGAGAGAGAGAGACTGAGGGTTAGGTACTTAGAGAGAGAGAGAGAGAGAGAGAGAGAGAGAGAGACTGGGGGTTAGGCTTTTATTTAGATAGATATATTGATAGTGGGTTACAAGTTTGGATTGATATATATAAAGGGAGTTGGATTAGGGATTTAGAAAGAGATTGGGGGTTAGAGAGAGAGGGGGGGATTGGGGGTTATGGGTTTATATAGAGAGATATATATAGAAAGAGAGAGCTCAGTGGTTAGGGGAGAGAGAGAGAGAGGTTATGGGTTTATATAGATATAGAAATGTAGAGAGAGATCATAGGTTAGGATTTTAGAGAGAGAGGCAGGTATTGTGGTTAGGGGTTTAGAGAGAGAGAAATTGAGGTTATTATTTTAGAGAGAGAGAGAGAGAGGAGTTCAGGGGTTTATATATATAGAGAGAGATATTGGGGATGTAGTGTTAATGGTTTTATGATTTAGTTGTTAGGGTTGTAGGGGCTGATTTTTAAGGATTTCAGTATTTATGATTTGTAGTGTTAATGGTTTTACAAGTTATTTGTTAGGTTTATAGGGGTTACCTTTTAATGGTTTTGGGATTTAAAAGTATAATCCCTATAAAAATTAAGGGTGACATGTAATAGAATTTAAAAGTTATAGGTGCATGGAGTTAAAGGTTAAGGGTTACATGCCTTATGTGGATGAACATTTAGGAGTTAATACTTATAGGACTAGGCATTCTTAGGGATAATATTTAAGGAAAACAAATTTGAAGTGTTAATATTACATTTGTTAAAGTAGTTAAGATCATTTCATTTTGGTATTATATAAATTTACAATTCTTTATGACTTCTAAATGTTAAAATTTGTAGGATTTATAAGTGTTATGTTTTAAAAGTTAGTGGCTACAAGTTATATGGGTTGGATGATATAGTGGATAAATTTTAACTAAGGTTTAGAGAAGTTAGGTGTGATAGGGGTTAAAGTTATAATTACCAAGGAAAGAGATCCTAACTCCTAGGTTGCATGAATAGAGTGTCAACAAAGGGGGGTCCCTCGTTAGACCACTTTAATAACCTCATGTATACATGGTCGACCACCCAACTTGGGGCGTACTAGGAGGGCTTCTCTGGGAGTTACCTCCCTCCACCTATTACTAGCGCAACGGCGTCCCAGTTCCCAGTTACAACAAAGGCACATGTGTCAGGATACCGAGTTAGGAAATTGTTTCTAGGCAATTTCCCAAAATGGCCCTTTGAAAATACTCTACACAAGACTTTGAATAGAAACCCTATGATCAACATACTAATGCAAACCGTATAAAACATGTATACAATTTAATATTAATGAAAAGCAAATATTTTCTACAATCTTATTCCCACTTAAATATTCCAATTATATATATATATAGATGAAACCAAGATTTCATTAACCATGAAAAAAACATTAAAAAAACAATTTATCATCATAAAAAATCAATGAGATAACAATTCATAATACAAAAATCTAAACTATTTCAACCCTCATAAGGAAAAAACTCTAAATTATAAGCAACTCTAAACTATTTCAACACCCAAAAAGAAAAAGAAAAAAACTCCAAATTATTAAGGTAATAACATTGAAAAACATAAAATTAGTCTCCACCAACCTTTACTTAGAGAAAATTTACATCTCACATCTCATAAAATTCTATAGATGAAAAAAGTTAAACAAACTAAATATTATTATAAAATAGAAATTATATATATATATGTTTGCACTTCAATATATATATATATATATATATATAAAACAATTTCAAATATAAAGAAATCCACGCTTTGAGATCATAAAATAATATCAAATCCATAAATATTAAGTTAAGTAAAATGACATGAAATATAACTTTTGAGGACATGCCTATTCTCATATAAATTGAACAATATATGAACAATTCTCATATAAATTGAACAATAAAACTATAGTTCAGTTACGTTTTTGAATCCATCCAATTACAATTGGAGAAGCTAAAGAGAGCCACCTACGGTGTTCTAGAATAGAATGTTGTAAAGCAACATTTCGCATGATCACGATTCATGATTCCTTAATCCATTTCCCCTCAACCATTGAAACTCAAATCCATTATGGTGGCATGCGGTAATCCCGAGATACCAGATACCATATGGTACACTGCTAGTAAGATTCTTATCGTATACCGGGAGACGATTCAACCATTGAAACTCAAATCCATTATGGTGGCATGCGGTAATCCCGAGATACCAGATACCATATGGTACACTGCTAGTAAGATTCTTATTGTATACCGGGAGACGATTCAAAATTGAACAGTTTCCATATGATTTGGGAATCTCACCTGTAAAGAAAATTTGTACAAGAAAGAAAACCAATTTACCCCTTTTACACCATATCAGGTAGCAACTTACCAGTGAGACCATTCTCTGATACGTCTATGCTAATAAATTCAAACAAACTCGCCAAACTCATCGGGTATTGGACTAGCTAGATTATTCTTATAAAGAAATAAATCTGGCAGATACTAGAACTAGCCAAACTCCTTGACTATTTACCTTGAAATTTTATTTTCATGGAGAGAAGTCTCCCTCTGAGCGAGCTGTTAGACGCATGAAAACACCTCAAGGACGCGAGGTTTCGAAATCCTGAAGGGATCTCTCCTATAAGATCATCACCATAAAGGTCTAATTGATACAGCTCCCTATGTCTTGTGATTTCTTTTGGTATAGTTACTGTTCAATAATTGTCAAAGAGTTATAGATTTCCAAGTTCTGTTAGATTGGGGATGTAATGAATGATCCCGAGGATTATGGTTTAAGCTCAAGGCATACAATTGAGTCAGATCTGTCACAGAAACATGGAACTTACCATAAAAATTGTTCTCCTACAAGTCCAGACTTTGCAGGAGCTGAGTGCGGAAAAACCAGGCAACATTCCCGCCACTGAATTGGATGTAAGGTTCAATGTTTCCAGGTGATTGCAAATCATTCCAAAGCCCATATGTTTCCAGGTGATTGCAAATCATTCCAAAGCCCATATGGAATATTCCCGTAGAGAGAATTGTAGCCCAAATGAATACACCGTTCAAATTCTTTATCCCACAAATGGTAGAAAAAGTAACAGGGCAGCTCAGAGAATTTTTGTGACTGGACCTGTAGTGTTGCAGGTGATTCCGTCCCGCTGACATGGAGAAGAAGTGGAGCTCTCCTGGTTGCTAAGTGCATTTGATGTTTCCTGAGAAGAAGTGGAGCTCTCCTAGTTGCTAAGTGCATTTGATGTTTCCTGGAATGGAATAAGCAAGCGTTCTGATAATGCCCAATGAAGAGGACTTGTTATGATTTCCATGAAAACATCATTAATTCTAAATGGGCAATAATAGGAGTCACTGAGTTACACCATATCGGATCATCAAAGCCACGTTTGCGACTTGTAATCTTTCACAATGCTATCGCTAATCTGATATTTGATGACGCGCCAAGATTCATGGAATGATGTTATAATTGTTAATGACGACTCGATTCATTGAATGATATTATAAAATTTCCATTGATTGTGGTCATGTAAGTTATGGGTTAGAACCTTGAGAGTTTTAATCAAATAAATTAAAATAAAATCTTGGAATAACTAATCACTTCATAATGATTGAAACTATACTAAATAAGAGTTTTAAACTAGCGGAAACATAAGTGCTTCCAATGCTTATTATTTAACTATTTACCCACTTCAGTTTGTACACGGAGCTATAACAACCCACCCAGCTCAGTTTGTACAGGGAGCTATAAACAACCCGAGGGGGATCGACTAAGATATTGATAATATTTGCCAGGTAGATGTTAGGTTAAACCCAATTTTGAAATATCGTTAGAGGATATGATTTTGTTTACCTTGTGATTCACTTTCCTCTCACTGAATTAATGAAATCAAATTGAAGAGTAATTTCTCTCTCATGAAATCAAAATGAAGAGTAACTTTTCTCTCATGAAATCAAACTGAAAAGTAACTTCTCTCTCATGAAATCAAAATGAAGAGTAACTTTTTCTCTGACAAAATTGATGAAAAAAATGCACATTATGAAAAAGTAAAACTTAAAAGGTAATAAAAAGATCCATATAGGTCAACTTGTATACAACTAGCTTAATAAACTTAAAATGTCCATTAAGATGGGCACATTACAAAGGAAGCACTTCCTACCTAATAGGTTTAAGAGATGTAAAATTTTTATTAGGAAACATGTTACCAAGGCATTTACAATGAAAACAATATCTCAAATTTAATTTGATTTACTAATTTTACATTTTTATGTTTCCTTTTATGTATGTAGACTACATATAATTAGGCTATCAAAGTGGTTACAATAAAACAATTCATAAATCTAATTTGATTTTTTTTTTCATGCATTAATAATATAATTGAAATGTGAGAAACTATGAATGCACATACCTAGCTTTACTTGTCCATCATAGAACAAAAAAATCTTTGATTTTTTTGGAGTCAAATCTCATCCTCTCTGCCATCATCCAGCTCTATGTACAAATAACAAGTAAATAAAATAAATTAGTGGTTAAATTATTGTTATGATAAAAATACTAAAAAGTACAATAAAACCCTATAGAGAAAAAGATAAACCCTAAAATTACTAATTAATACAACTATGAGAGTATTAGGAAATACCAAGAAAAAAACATAAACAAATGGAAAATCTTAAAATCACTTAAATTATTAAAATTATTACTACACCACCAAATAATTGCTATACACAAAATATGAAAGCAAGATAACAATAACAAATGTGTACAATTTAATATAAATAAGAAACAAATATTTTCTACAATCTTATTTCCACTTAGATATTCCTATAACTATGAAAAAAAATTATCATCATTAAAAGTAAACAATATAACAATTCATATCTAACAAAAAATTTAAACTACTTCAACATCCATAAAACAAACACTCTAAATTATTAAATGCATTGAACTAATCTAAACTATTTCATTACTCAAAAGGAAAAAAAACAAAAACAAAAAACTATACTTATCTCATAGTACTAATTAGGTAAAACATTTTACTTACATTTCACATCTCATAAAATTTTACAGACAAAAAACAATATGAAAAATTAAGTAATTTTTAAATTAATAATAAGAAATTAAGAAATTTTACAATATCCAATAAAAATATAAAATATTAGCAAAGTTCAAATAAAAATATAGTTAAATTAAATTATAATTTTTTTTAAATAAATAAACTATATATTATTATAAAATAAATTTATATAAATAAATAAAATAAAACATATATATTCATATATACATAATTTAATTTAATAAACTGAATAATAAAGTAAAATAAAATGTAACTTTTGAAAATATTTATCATCATGAAAGTACTACCAACTTCTTTAAGTAGTTAGAAAGCTTTACAGAAAGCCATTCAATTTAGATAAAACTCTGAACTAATTTAGATTAAAAAATCATGAAAGTACGACAAATTTTATGCACTTTAATAATGTCATTTCCATGGGAAACTTGGCTGGATGGTTTAACGGTGTAATTTACGAAATCGCTTAGTGTGTGAGAGTTCAAGCAGCTTCATGATCTGTCATATATCTTTGTTTCAGTATATTTCTTCCTCCATTTTATCATCGTATCAGGATCCATTTCATTTTTCCCTGTTAGTGTGAATCTAAATATAAGTGGAAACATGCAAATTCTAGCCTTCGCGTTGTTAGCTACCGTGGAATCTAGAAACTGGTCAATATTTTAGCTACCGTGGAAACTAGAAACTGGTCAAAATTTGGACGGAATCGCTGTGTTGAACATAGGTGTTTACAGTCATAGAAGTTCATTATTTCGGTAATTTGCCAAGATATTTTCACATAAATGAGTCCAACAAGAAAGGGGAAAATAAGAAAGGCTAAATACCGTAGCTCTCCAAGTTAAACCCTAAGAAATTCAATCTATACAAGAAAAAGCCAAAATGAAAAATAGTAGCAATGAAAGAGAGTTAGCTAGGTCGACTTCAGCTTAATATATAATTTATTAAATATAATTTGATTTACTAATTGGTGTTTTCTATGTTTTATGTTTTTTTTCTTGTTCAAAGTAATGTAAAATGCATTGTAATGAAATCTGTCAACCTAGTTATAACAAAAGAAATTATAACTTTAATTTGATTTATTAATCTTTTTCCAGTTTTTTATGATTCATTTGTTAATCTTTTTTCCTCAAAATGAGAAACAAAGGATGAATATACTTACCTTCCAAGCACGGTCTTCTATGTTATTTGAGTTAAATGTGTATTATCTAATCTATTAACAAACACTGCATAAATAAAACAATAATTAACTTACTATCATGATCAGAGTATTAAAAAGAACAAAATAAAAATTTATTAAAAAAGATTAACCTATCATAATCAGAGTATTAAAAAGAGCAAAATAAAACTATATTAAAACAAGATTAACCCTATAATCAGAGTATTAAAAAGAGCAAAATAAAACTATATTAAAAGAAGATTAACCCTAAAATTACTGTTATATATAGAAAAAAATAAAAAAATAAATCCTACAATTATAATAATATTAAAATTTTATAAAAAAACACTAAAATTACTACCATTATAATAATATAAACCCTAAAATTATTACAATACTAAGATATCACAAAACTGAAATAAATAAAGAAAATAATTTTAAAATCACTATGACCACTGCATCCAAAATAAATGCATACCTTAAGAACCCTTAGGACCCTAACCTCACTAATAAAGAAAATAATCTTAAAATCACTAAAACAACTGCATCCAAAATAAATACATACCTTAAGAACCTGACCTCTTTAGTAACCTGACCTCACCACACCAGATTAGCACCATATACCAAATCACAATTTCATTCATGTTGCAGGGATAGCGCACAAAATCAACCACCCAAATAACAGATCTGAAATACATTAAAGTACATTTTTAAAATACAATACATTAAATGGCGTTTTCAACCTAATAAGAATAACAAATATATTTAAGAAATATGAAATAACTTAAGAAAGCACATATACCAATTAATTACTGGAAGCACACAAATATATTTAAGAAATATGAAATAACTTAAGAAAGCACATATACCAATTAATTACTGGAAGCACACAACAAAGGTGGAGAATATGATATTGATTAATGTTTATAGTAATCTAAGACAGAGTTAGATGCACGAAAGTAGAAAACCCCAACCTGAAGGTTAGAAGCTTTTGGAGTCCAAATATTTGCAGTCTGTTGGTCTCAGAGATGGCAATGAAACCCTTATTGTCAAAAGTATAGTTCCTTGCATCAGATAGATCTTTGCTGCGATTACATAATCTTATATAACATGTTAATAGCACAGATATAGATCTGAGATTACATAATCTTAGATAACATAGCTAACAACACAGTAAATCGGCAATTTGTTTATGAAATTTGATGGTAACGTTCAGAGTGTTTTCATCTATGACACAACACTGTTTTCTCATGTACCCAAACGATCGAGACTGATTAATTTCAACCCATATAATGCCTGTAGTAAAAATACACAAATATAAAACTAGAAACCTTATAATTGCTTTATAGAGAATTGCTAGAAACCCTATAAAAACCAAACCAAGCAAATTAGTTAAAGAATAAGGAAAGAGATGAGATGCACACGAGTATATATACATGAAAGACACTTTCAATACCGTCCCCAGTGAAGGTCTGCAATACCATCCCCAGTAAAGGTCTGCAATATATGCGCCGAGGATAAGAGTGACCCAAATCGCACCAGACCAATTATTGACATTCCTCGAAGAAGTCAAAGTGCCTTCATGCAGTTTATTGTTAAGTAAATCCTCAAATTGGAGACAATACCATCCATTCTTTCAAAGATCTCATAGCCTGTAACCAAGCATCAACATCTGCCAAAATTAATGTAAACAAAACATAACAAAAGAAAAATTCATAGAGTAGGGATTTGCAACTTGCCTTCTTTCATATCCTGCAGGTGGGACTGATCACAATAAACTCTCCAACTAAAACCTCTACCGTAGGGCATCCTCTCCTTCATTTCCTGTCCTGCACATATACAAAACCAATTTTAAATTCCCATTGGCTTTCTGGGAGAAGAATGTTATTATCATACAAAGACTACTCATAATTTGAAATGATTTTTAATGTATCGGCCACCGCCTAATCCCATTCCATTCCATTAAATGATTTGATAAATTCACATTGTCTTTTTGAACCAAAATGCCATTATTATACAAAAGCCTACTCATGATTTAAAATGCTTTTTAATCTCCCGGTCACCTTCGGATCTCATTCTACTACATTAAACGATTTTGATAAATTCACATTGGCTTTTGAATATCTAATCATACAAAAGGGTACGCACGATTTGAATTGCTTTTTAATCTCGCGGTCACCCTCTGATCCCATTCCATCCCATTAAATGATTTTTGATAAATTCACGTTGGTTTTTTATGCAGAATACCGTTATGATCATAGAAAAGGCTAATTATAATTTGAAATGCCTTTTAATCACCGGTCACCTAAGGATCCCATCCCATTCCATTGAATGATTTTGATAAGTATGACTCCATACAACGGCTAATAAGGATTTGAAAATTTGAAATGATTAGGCTGATCATGATTTGAAATGCTTTTTAATCCCCGGTCACCCAAAGATCCCATCGCATTCCATTAAATGATTTTGATAAGTATGACTTCATACAACTGCTACTAAGGATTTGAAAATTTGAAATGATTAGGCTGATCATTATTTGAAATGCTTTTTAACTCCGGGTCACCCTAGGATCCCATCCCATTCCATTAAATGATTTTAATAAGTATGACGCCATACAACGGCTACTCAGGATTTGAAAATTTGAAATGATTTTTTAATCCTATGTTTTTGTCATTTACAATGATTTTATTCATTTATTATTTTAAACTTTAATGTAATTATTTTAATTAAAAGAGTGTTCAGTATCTAGACAAAGATGCTACAGAAAATTGGTTCCATCTGATGAATAATTAGTTTTGAGAGAAACTATCAAACTTGATGTTAAAAAATAAATTAAAAGACATTAAACTTTAATATTATTAAAAAAAATTACATTTTCATAAACAAAAGCCATATATGTGTTTCAATCCATCCAGAAAGTGCTTGCCAACCCCAACACTAAGGCTACGGATATTTGATTGCAACACAATACATGTTGCTTATCCTTTCAATCATCGCCTCGTAAGGGAGGAGTTATGGCATATAGCCGTCAGCATTCATTGCCTTTTCAATCATGCTTTGCAATATTTTCTGGACAATTACAGAGTTTTATGAACTGTTAGATGCATGTGTGCCTGAAGCATTGCACTAATATGTGTACTGCAAAAAAAAATATATATGTAAAGTTGGGTCTTTTATATACAACCGATTTCATTTAAACTGGTCACATATATGAAGAGATTCAATGCTATATTGGATAAGTTATGCGCATCCAACGATAGCTTACTTCTAACTTTGATTGCAGCTTGCATGCATTAACCATTTGGCTATATATCTAGCAATGCTTAATTTCTAGCTTTGGATAATAATCGTACTAAGTATAAGTGTAGTGGCTGATTTTGATTATAAAATATGTAAATTTTAAAATGAAGTTGTATTTAATATTATATATATTATTTTTTAGGGAATTAAAATAATACCTTTGCCTAAATGAAAAAATGGGTATTATTAGCTGTAATATAGTTTGAAAATAAATGTAAATGGTTGATATTTTCATTAGTCATGACATAAATGTGATGATGGGATGGAAAAAGTATAAAACATAATAACTTTAAGAAAAAAATGCATGACTAGTGAAATTTTGTATAAAGATTGACAATGTGATATGTTTGATCTCTTTATATTTTAAAGATTTGGGAATGAGAAAAATGAATATATTAAACCATGTTAATATTGGCTTAATTAGGCATATTATCTAAAGACATGTTTATGCTATTTTACATGCATAATATAGAGCAAAGTGCAAGTCTATGTATAACTTGTTGAAAAGTTTGCTAAAAAGTTTAAGTGATGTGAAGAATTTATGGCAAGAAAATGTGAGTAAAGAATGCATGTACACATGGTTGCAAGAAGCACTACAAACATGGGAATCGATAAGATAAGTGAGGAAAAAAGATGAACTCCTCTATGGACAAGGTAATTTCTAGAATGAATATAAATTATTGATTGTTCTTAAAAGATTAGTTAAAAGATTATTGTATGAACAATCAATTGCATTTCATGAAAACGTAGTTAGGTGACTCAAAATGCCAAGAATGTGTTGCAAAAGGAAAACAATAAGAAATAATCAGTAGATTCGGAAATGTTTATTGAAGTACTCAATACTAGTAACTATGAAATTTTTTAGAATGGTGAGTTGTGTAAATGGCATATTTGCTTTAAGGAAATTGATTCATAGAATTTTGGAATGGTGTACATATGTTTATGGAAGATACTAAGTCACAAAAATTGACAATATGATGTTTAAATTTTGAATGTGTAATGTTGTTAGTCAAGTCTTAGAGGACTTAGATAATTATGCCTAGATGTTGGCCGGGTAAGATATTTAGCATCAAGATTATTGAATTACCATATGGATAGGGTGTTGATCCAGTGGGATCGGGAACATCAAGAATGTACAAAATTATTAAAATTTTGGTTTGATGTAAAGATGATAGGATCTTGAACATAGAGTATAATCAATAATAATTATGATATTTTATGTATTTAGTTTTTATTTTTGAAAAAGTACTAAATATATGTCATTATGATTGGAAGTGTCTTGAGGTTATTGCAGAAATGAGCTATGGTAATTTTAGTAAGACCATAGCTTAAGAACTGGAAATAAACTTATGAAACCTCCAATACGAAGAATAAATTTAATACAACCAAAGACAATCAACTAAATAATTATGAAAATTGTGAGCTAATCATGGAGGATGCCCTATGTAATGTCCCTGTTTTTCTAATAATAGCATGTAGAAACCCCTATCCATTGATAACCCCATAGTTCCCAGTGCAAAAGTTAATTAATTAATGAGGGGTCACTATCGAGCGAAATATATGATAGTAATTTTGACATAAATTATCAATCCAGGACTTCGTAAACTTAGAGGTGTATGCAAAATATATGAAGGATTAGAGTACATCTAAATTATGTTAATACTTTAAAAGAAACAATTATGCAACTGTCGTTGAATCCAAATCTTAGAAATAACAAAGATGGCATAAAGTAAATTCAAGAAAGCATGAAAGTAAACCTGTTTACGAAAGCACGTGAAATCATATTGAAATTAAACTTAACTAAGAAGGAAAGAAGATGAACAACCTAATCTATGATAAAGCATGTGACAAATGATAAATAACGAATAGAAAATGATAAAAGATGCGAATCACATGAAATACACACTACTAACTCATAATAAATAAATCAAAATCAATATGGGGAAATGAAAATGCTTGTATTAAACCATCAATCCATGACAAAATTATCAAATCTTAAATCCATGACTAACTCTTAAAAGACATAAATTATTTCTCTACTTCTACACCGTTAAAGAGCCCTCCTCTCAAATGAGGAGAGAACCCTCTTATTTTTATATGAATGATTTGAATAAGAAGATAAACAACTCATAATTACATATCCACTTTTCTCTCAACCTATCCCTTCAAATCCTCCATAGTATCTTGGATAAGACATTATATCTCCTCCATGATCTTCTCCTTTGAATATGCTTCAATAATTATTCCAAATCTTCTTCAAATCTTCAAAGCTTGAAGACGAAATTCAAATTTGAGGCTAGGTGGTGATTTTGACTTTGTTAAAATTTTCAAATATGCTTGAAAACATCATAAAAACTCATCCAAATTCATATATAATGAAAATATGTTAATTTTATTAATATTTAATCACAAATTCTCTTAAAATACAAGGTAAACCATAATTATTTATGAAAATGGCATAAGGAATGTTTAATGGAGTGATGAATAGGGATGAATGTGAGAAATAGTGAAGGGAAAATAGGATGGAAATACGACATTTGGGCGACCAAACGTTTCCCCCAACTGAATTTGTTGCATGGCCTCTTGCAATTGTACATAAACATTTTTTGACTTTAGCTTTGCATGATGATGCTTTTAGCAATAAATCATTCCATGATGTGAAAAAAATGAGTGGCATCTGATTTTACTTATGGTTGGTTCTTGTGTGACAACCATGAATATGTAAAATTTTGGTTCTTGTGTTAACAACATTCACTTGTTTTAGGCCTGCAATACATAAGATTTGAAAGTATACATGCACTGGAAATGATAATTCATTAATGTACATTAGAAATCATTTTCTTCATGTATATGAATCATATCAAAAATGTAATAAAATTGTAATAAAGCGTATTTTGGAAGATACATGTTAGTCAATGGTAAATGAGATGATGGTATGTGTAAAATAGATTCAAATGGTAATGAATATNATAGCAAACAACATACCTCCACTTACCCAAAAAGCCGATGAATAATGCAATAGGAATGTGGTTGATGTTGCTTCTGGATCACGGACTATGAAGTGAAGGAATTTGAACTGCTACTTGGTTGAATGAAGTAAAAGATGAAAGCTGAAAGTGGAACTGTTGTACTCTCATATGGATGGAAGAATATTTTTGCAAAACTGCTGATGGACTCATGAAAAGTATATAATATTTACCTACTAGAAAACCCGATGGTACAATTCTTACCATGTGAATAAATGTGTTGATATCGAGCATGAAAAGAAGTTATTGGATTATCGGACAGTGATGGATGCCATTACCCAATGCGAGGAAACGCACCATTAATGTCGATGAGTTCCAAGTTACCCAAGTACATCTTGCAAAGTGTGAATAGATGAGCTGATGTTGATCCACTTTCAAGATCTAACAATCAACAGACATTGATGTATTCCCATGATTGTCAGTGAGAGAACTTTCCATTAATGCATGCAAGACTCAATGTACTAAGAAGGAATCTAGTCTTTATCCCAGATAAGGTGTTGAGGTCGATGGGGAAAGACTTGTTGAAATGTGGGCCTTATGGAATCCCACATCAGTCAACATGAGTTTGTACAAAAATATTGGTAGGACTATAAATGAAAATATCTCAGTAGCAGTAGTTTTTATGGCAAGGAAAACAAGACAATGTAGGCATGGGAAGGGTGCTGGATGGTTTTATTCATAAGGAAAAAATGAATGGAAAAATGAGGAAATGATGCATGCAACTCAGAAGACATACGTGTGTGAAGTCGTGAAGGATAAGGAAATGAAAGGTGGACTTCAACATGGATGATTAATGTTCTTTAAAGGATAAGTGTGGGTAAGCATATCATGATACAAAATGATTTTATCAAAGGTTTCTGTGTAACAACAAACATCATGACATGTGTGATGAAGCTTAGCTCCTTCAAAGTGTCAACAAAACATGTGTGTCTGAAAGAGTATGTGATTCTTGAAAATCACTTCAGCATGAAATGTGATCGTCTCTGAACCCAAAAAACTTTTTAATAATCCTGCATGAAACCTGCAAGAGCTTCGAAAAATATAAAATGCAAGAATGAGTACAAATGCAAGCAATCCAAAAAGAAAATAAAATGTGTTTTTACTTGTATCCTTTGCACATGTTTCATCATAAATTGTTGCGTTAAGTGACTCAATAAAAAAAATTAGCGTAACTCGTAAAACATCTGTTGATATTGTGTTAAGGAATAATTTGGAAATGTCCATTTGCAATTTTGCATTTTTACAATGTTTTGATTTTAATGGTTTTATAATTTTTATTGTTTTTTCTTTTTATAACAAAATAAAGAAAATGAATTATTTAATCTTGTTTTATTTTTTTTGTTGTATTTTTATATTACACCAAAAGAAAATGAAAAAAGAAAATTATGCTAAAGGAAAAAGACAAACAAAAGTTCAGTCTCGGCTTCATCAAATCTTCCCATGTGTATAAGTAACAATTTTCTTACCGATACCTATCACTAAAGTTCTGGAATTTTAAATATGCTTCTTAGATCCACTATCAAAAAAATTTCAAGCATCTGGAAGTTTTGCTAGGGTATAATCCTCATCAATTTACTACATAAATTCCAATTTTTTCTGCATGATTATCATCAAATATATTGAATATTCAGAGCATACAATTTTCTACACATGGTAGTTTCCATTGACATAAACTACAAGAGGCATAGATGCAATTTCATCCATGAAACCTCATAAGTATCTATCGGCTCCTGCTCATGGTTCTAAGTTATTCTCTTTATATTTCACCGTCATGCATGCAATCAAATCTTTGTCAATCGATCCATTCATTCGTAGAAAGACACCCTGGTTTTTTAAAAGACTTATCGGCCAAAAATTGAATCATTAGGGAGGCTATGATATGGTGGTACCATGACCAATATACATACCAGAAATCAAGTAGAAATCATTTATTTCCTCAGGAGTTCAAATGCTTTGCGAGTTAGTCCCATTCCTTCATGATTGTTGAACTCGTCAACTCTATCCCGAAATGTGTGAGGGTAGAGGAATAATAACAAAGTGGTACAAAGACCACAAGAAATGCTACTATAGAGGTTGTAGTTTTAATATGGACATCGTTCCTTCTTCAAAGGAATCTCGAGGAAATCAAGAACAGTGCCTCTCTCATTGATCCAATCCTATGGATACGATCGAACTCTCAACCCATTGAGTTTCTCTCTCTCTGTTCCTTCTTGATTAATATTATTTATATTATTTTGTCCTACCTTTATTTATATCATTTTCCACCATCTATTTTGCATTCAGTCATTCCTATCACAAGCGCTAGAAATAAGTGAAACTCTCGGTGCTATGAGAAAACATCCTTAAAATCGGTTAAAATCGGTTCATCGTGCAATCCTACGGATTTTAAAACCAAATGTCTTTGGAACATAGCTATGTATTTTTCTGGATGGTTTTTTGTGTGCATATTCCATTAAAAATAAGTGAGGAAACGTTGTTCCAAAATATGCTCCATCGGTATCTAAATTACCTTGGTACTTCTACCTTGGATAATTCCGCAACCTTGGACATAGTAGTCTGAAATTCGCTTGTTATTGCTTAAATCTCTCCAATTTTGTTGTCCTTAGCTTCTTTGGACATATGATACATAGTCCCCATCGAAAATTTCCAAAATGATATATCACCATTCTGTTGTTTTTTGTGCTCATCATAGTTCAATTTTACTATTGACGTAGAATTTACCTTCTTGAAACTTGCCCCAAGTTTCTCATATGAAAGTGCGATAATTTTGACAATACCCACACCACAGTGCATAAAATTCCACAAGAGCACCCTAAATTTGTCTGTGGTTTTTATATTGAACCACTACAAAGAGAAATGTGGACACAACATGACCATGATCGATATAATAATTTGAACATATATCTTTAGGTTCCCAAATGTTCAGAAATTCCTAATGGATAAAATCCTTCGTAAGATTTGGTCGTTGATTTCTTTCCACCCGAGCTACGAATGAGCAGCGGATTTTGGATCCACCGGACCATCAAGGAAGGTACCCATGATTGCTAGAAAATTATCCATCAAATACGTTACAACATGATAATTTCAACTTAACAAAGCGCAACAAAATATAAGTAGGCAGAAAATTCAAGAAATCCAACCAACACAAATGCATATAGTCATGTGACAACTATACTTAGGGGTTTGGTTCCATTTACCTTTGGTAAAGGACCATGATTTAATACCCAATATGTATTTTTGATTTGAGAAATCATAGCAATCCATAGATTTTGGCCCAAGAAACTCCAATTAGACATGCTAAATCAATAGGCGCCTAGTCAATATCTCCATTACCTTCTTTCTCTCGTACCTAAAAAAACCCTCTCCATCAACTACTTACCTTAAGATGGATGCATGTGAGATATTCAATTACAATATGGTGGAAAAGATCTCGGGTGATAATTCATAGCAGTTGTAACCAAACCCAAACGTGGAACAACCTGCGATATTTCAAATCTAATTAAAATCCATGTGAGAAAGGAAAAATTATGTCCACCGATCCTGAAGGAATCATCAGTGCGTACAGGGATTGTTGAATTGCAATAATGGAATTTTCACATCACGCATGAGAAGGAAAATCAACTTGCTAATACGTTGTCAGGATAAACTTCTTCGACTCGCAGGAAAAGTATTGGTAAATTTTGAACTCAGGGGACATCATGAGGAAATGTTTTGGAAACAAGTACAAAGTTATCAAAGTCTTTTCACGTATTTCCATTATTGTTTCAATCTGTAGGTTGAAGGATGAAAATGAAGAATTGTTACAGATCGAAGGATAAATGCAATGTTTCATTTGGTTTTCTATTGTTTTTGCAGGTTTTAATTCGAGGTTGAAGAAGCTAGAGATAAGATTGTTGCAACTTGAAAAATGGGATGAACAGGATGAGATAGTCAAACTAACTTAAACAAAGAAAACGTGACACAATTTCAGCAAGAAATTATGTTTGTGAAAAATTGTTAAATTATTTATTTATTTATTTATTATGTTTTATTCCTATTAAAAATTATAAGGGTCCTAAATCAACCTAAAAGTTTTTTATTTTTTTTGTTTTATTGTATTTTTCTTAAAGAAAAATTATAATGAAAACAATTATAATTCAAATGAAATTAAGGAAAAGAAATTTGTTAGCAAATGGAGATTAAAAAAAAAATTAAGCATTTTCATCATTATTCTTCCTGAAAAACATTATATCCATCCTACTTTATGATCCTAAAATCGCACAAAGCGCAGAGGAGAGCATATTTATTCAATGATAATAAAAATAACATTCTACCTACTCTACTCTAATTGGAACTAGGAAATTAATTACATGTAGTCAAATATCCAATGTAACCATGCACGCAACAATAATACGAATATATTCACTATTAATTTTGTGAAATGAAATCTAACATGTACAAGAATATGTGTGTTTAGCTGCTGAAAATGTATTTTAACAAAGTAAAATAGAAACAAAACTGATCTACCATAGTACTTACCTGAAACCAATATTCAATGAAACTAATATTCAATGAAACTTTCATAAGCGTGATGTTCTTCCTAATTTTGATCACCCGAGATCCCTTCATCCCCCTCAATATCATGTTCGAATAGGTGTTTCAAAGCTGATATACATGATTCTTCAAATGTCAATTCTTCTTTGTTTTCTTCAAGAGGAGTTATTACATTTTTAGCCATTGTTAATATATCTTCTTCTTGCGAAGAGGAGATCCCGAATTTTGCTAGGATCTAAGTGACTTGATCTAGACTTACACTCATCATAAAATCATCTTTTTGATAACCAAATTAAATGGTACAAGACAATACAAAATAGTTTGAAATCAATGTAAACAAAATCACAATCATAATGGTATGAAATCAAAGTTAGCACAAAATAAAAGCAATCCAAAATCACACTACAAAATGTAGATGAAAAATAATAAACTAAATAAAGGCACACATGCATAAAAAAACTCGCATAACTGAAAGAACAATCTTGTAGGAAAAGTAAAAATTTGCAAAAAATAAACACTCCTACATGAAAAGTAAATCATGCTTTCGAATAGGAAACATATTTACATGCAAAGGGAACAACAAGGATTTGGGGTGACCCACCAAAGTGGATTTGTCGGGTTGTTACACCACAGACATTTCATAGTGAATTTGTCCTTGCGTCTTATTGTTTCCCCTCCCCCTTTCCATGTAATATAAAAGCAACCTATCTACCTATCTAAACTTTGATCCCTTTGTATCACCTCCCTGGTAATGGCACAAAAACGTTGAGCGAAATATGTGATATTAATTTCGACATCAATTATCAATCAAAGAGTTCGCAACTTAGAGGTGTATGCAAAATATATGCAGAATTAGAGTACATCTAACTTATGTTAATTCTTTAAAAGAAACAATTATACTACTTTCGTTGAATCCAAATATGGGAAATAACAAACATGGCATGAAGTAAATTCAAGAAAGCATGAAAGTAAACCTGTTCACGAAAGCACATGAAATCATATTGAAAGTAAACTTAACTAAGAAGGCAAGAAGATGAACAACCTAATATGTGATAAAGCATGTGATAAATGATAAAAAACAAATAGAAAATGATAAAAGATGTGAGATCACGAAATCTACACTACTAACTCATAATAAATAAATAAAAATCAATATGGGGAAATGAAAATGCTTGTATTAATCCATATATCCATTACAAAATTATCAAATCTCAAATCCATGACTAACTCTTAAAAGACATAAATTATTTCTCTACTTCTACACCACTAAAGAGGCCTCCTCTCAAATGAGGAGAGAACCCTCATATTTATACATGAATGATTTGAATAAGAAGATAAAAAAAATAATAATTATAGATCCATGTTTGTCTCAACTTATCCCTTGAAATCCTCCATAATATCTTGGATAATACAGTCTATCTCCTGCATGGTTTCTCCTTTGAATATGCTTGAATAATTATCCCAAATCTTCTTCAAATATTCAAAGCTTGAAGATGAAATTCGAATTTTAGGCTAGGTGGTGATTTTTGACTTTGATAAAATCTTCAAATATGCCTGAAAACATCATAAACCTCTCCAACTTTGAGATATAATGAAAATATGTTAATTTTCTTAATATTTAATCACAAAATCTCTTAAAATAATTAAAAATAAAGAAATTGGAAAATAACAAGGTAACCCAACTTTATTTATGAAAATGGCATAAGAAATGGTTAATGGAGTGATGAATAGGGATGAATGTGAGAAACAGTGAAGGGAAAATAGGATGGAAATACGACATTTGGGCAACCAAACATTTCCTCCCAATTGAATTTGTTACATGGACTCATGCAATTGTACATAAACATTTTTTAACTTTGGCTTTGCATGATGATTTTTTTTAAAATAAATCATTCCATGATGAGAAATACATGAGTGGCAGCTGATTTTACTTATGGTTGGTTCTTGCATGAAAACCATGAATATGTAAAATGTTGGTTCTTGTGTTAACAACATTCACTTGTTTTATGGATGCAATGCATAAGATTTGAAAGTATACATGCACTGGAAATTTTAAGGCATTAATGTACATTAGGAATCTTTTTCTTCATGTTTACGAATCTTGCCAAAAATGGAATCAAATTGTATTAAAGTGTATTTTGGAAGAGACATGTTGGTAAATGGTAAATGAGATGATGGTATGAGTAAAATGGAATCGAATGGTAATGAATATACTCCCCCCCAAAGTGAATATGTATTAAGTAAGGAAATGTTGCATGGCAAGGGAATTTTCCAAATTCATTCATTTTCTAGCATTTAAGGAATTACATGGTTAAAGATTAGAAAACAACATACCTCCACTTACGCAAATTGTTGATGAATAATGCAATAGGAATGTGGTTGATGCTGTTGCTGGATCATGAAATATGAAGTGAAGGAATTTGAACTATTTTTTGGTTGGATTAAGTAAACGATGAAAGTTTAAAGTGGAACTATGGTACTCTCATATGGCTGGAAGTATGTTGCTGCAGAGCTGTTGATGGAGTCATGAAAAATATATAGTCTTCACCTCCTATAAAACCCGATGGTACAATTCTTACCATGGGAATAAATGTGTCGACGTCGAGCATGAAAATAAGTCATTTGATTACCGGCCAGTTATGGATGTCGTTAACCATTGGAGGAAACTCACCATTAATGTCAATGAGTGACAAGGTAACTAAGTACATCTTGTGAAGTGTGAATATATAGGCTGATGTCGATCCACTTGCAAGTTATAATGATCAAGGGACATTGATGTATTCCCATGATTTTTATCAAGAGAACTTTCCATTAGGGCATGAAAACCTCGAGGTACTAAGAAGCACTCTAGTCTTTATCCCAGATAAGGAGTTGAGGTCGATGGGGAAAGACTTGTGAAATGTGGGCCTTATGGAATCCCACATCAGTCAACATGATTTTGTATAAAAAGATTGGTAGGACATTAAATGAAAATATCTCAGTAGCAATAGTGTTTATGGCAAGGAAAACAAGGCAATGTAGGCATCAGAAGGGAGCACGATGGTTTTATTCATAAGGAAAAAATAAAGAAATGATGCATGCAACTCAGAAAGACAAGCACGTGTGAAGTCATGAAGGATAAGGAAATGAAAGATGGACTTCAACATGGATGATAAATGTTCTTTGAAGGAGAAGTGTGGGTAAGAATATCATGATGAAAAATGATTTTATGAAAGGTTTTTGTGTAACAAAAAATGTCATGACATGTATGATGAAGATTAACTCCTTCAAATTGTCAACAAAACATGTGTGTTTGAAAGAGTTTATGATTCTTGAAAATCACTTCGGCATGAAATGTGATCATCTCTAAACCTAAAAATCTTAGTACTAATCCTGCATGAAAACTGTTAGAGCTTCGAAAAATATAAAATGTGGAAATGAGTACAATGCGATCAATCCAAAAAGAAAATAAAATGTGTTTGTACCTATAGGTTTTCCACTTATATCATCATTAATTCTTGTGTGAAGTTACTCAAGAAAAACAAAGTAGCGTAATTCATAAAACACTTTTTGATATTGTGTTCAGGAATAATGGAAATGTCCATTTGCAATTTTGTATTTTTACAATGTTTTGATTTTAATGGTTTTATAATTTTTATTGTTTTTCTTTTTATGACAAAACAAAAAAAATGATTTTTTTAAATTTTGTTTTATTGTTTCTATTATATTTTTATATTACACACCTAAATAAAATGTAAAAAGAAAATTATGCTAATGGAAAATGACAAACTAAAGTACAGTATCAGTTTCATCAAATCTTCCCACATGTATAAGTAACAATTTGCTTGTTGATACATGTCACTAAAGTTCTGGAATTTTAAATATGCTTCTTATATCCACTGTCAAATTTTTTTTAAGAATCTAGAAGTTGTGCTAGAGTATAATCCTCATCAATTTGTTGCAGTAATTCCAATTGTTTTTCTCCTTGATTATCATCAAATATATTGAATATTCAAAGCATACAATTTTCTGGATGGGGTAGTTTCCATTGACAGAAACTACTGGAGGCACAGATCCACTTTCATCCATGAAACCTCATAAGTATCTATCAGCTCCTATCTACAGTTCTGAGTTATGCTCTTTATATTTCACCATCGTGTATGCAATAAAAGCTCTATCAATTGATCCATTCATTCATAGAAAGACACCCTAATTTTTTAAAATACTTGTCATCTCAAAAGTTGAATCACTAGGGCGGTTCTAATATGGTGGTACCATGGCTAATATAGATACCAGAAATCAAGTAGAAATCATTTATTTCCTCAGTATTTCAAACGTTATGCTAATCGATCACATTCCTTCAGGATGGTTGAACTGAGCAACTCTATCCCAAACTGTGTGAGGGAACAAGAATAATAATGAAGTGGCCTGAAAATGACATGAAATGCTACTAGAGAGGTTATAGTTTCAATATAGACATCGTCCCTCCTTCAAAGGAATCTTGAAGTAATCAGAAATAGTGCCTCTCTCATTGATCTAGTCCTAATGATACGATCGATCTCTCGTCCCATTGAGTTTATCTCTCTCCATTCCTTCTTGATTAAAATTATTTATATTATTTTCCACCATCCATTGTGTAGTCAGTCATTCATATCACAAGCGCTAACAATAGGTCAAACTCTCGGCATTGTGATAAAACATCGTTAAAATTGGTTGATCGTGCAATCCTACGTATTTTAAAACCAAATGTATTTGGAACATAGCTCTGCATTTTCCTGGACAGATTTTTTTTTGCGTATGCCATCAAAAAGAGGTGAGGAAACGTTGTTCCAAAATATGCTCCATCGGTATCAGAATTTCCTTGGTACTTCAATCTTGGATAATGTCGTGGACTTGGACAAAGTAGTTTGAAATTTGCTTGTTGTTGCTTAAATCTCTCCAATTTTGTTGTCCTCGGCCTCTATCATCTGATGATACATAGTCCCCACCACCACTTTACAAAATGCTATATTGCCATTCTGTTTCTTTTGTGCTCATCACAGCTAACTTTTACTATCAACATAGACTTGACTATCTTGAAACTTGCCCCAAGTTTCTCATATGCAAGTGCGAGATTTTTTACAATACCCACACCACGGTGCATAAAATTCCACAAGAGCACCCTAAATTTGTTTGTTCTTGTTAGATTGAACCGCTACAAAGAGAAATGTGGACACAACATGACTATGATCGATATAATAATTTGAACATATATCTTTAGGTTCCCGAATGTGCATAATTTCCTAATGGATAAAATCCTTCGTCTGATTTGGTAGTCGATTTCTTGTCACCCGAGCTACAAAGGAGCAACGGATTTTGGATCCACCGAAACATAAAGGCAGTTCCCCATGATTTATAGCAAATTATCCATCAAATATGTAATAGAATGGTAATTTCAACTTAATAAAGTGCAACCAAAATACCAATAGAAAGAAAATTCAGGAAATCCAACCAACAACAATGCATAATAGTCATGTGATAGCTATACGTATGGGGTTTGGTTCCATTTACCTTTGGTTAAGGAACGTGATTTAATACCCAATATATATTTTTGATTTCAGAAATCATAGCAATCCACAAATTTTGGCCCGGGAAACTCCAACTAGACCTGCTAAATCATCAGGTGCCCAGTCAAGATCTCCATTACCTACTTTCTCTCGTACATCAAAAAACCCTCTCCATCAACTATTTACCTTAATATTGATGAACGTTAGATATTCAGTTACAATACGGAAGAAAATATCTCAGGTGATAATCCGTAGCAGTTGTAACCAAACCCAAACATGGAACAACCTGTGATATTTCATATCTAATCAACATCCATGTGAGCAAGCAAAAATTATGTCCACCGATCTCGAATGAATCATCAGTGCACATAGGGAATGTTGAATCACAATAATGGAATTTTCACATCGCGCATGAGAAGGAAAATCAACTTGCTAATACATTGTCAGGACAAAATTCTTCGACTCGTATGAGAAGTATTAGTAAAGTTGGAACCAAAGGAACTCAAGGGCCAGCATGACGAAATGTTTTGTAAACATGTACAAAGATATCAAAGTCTTTTCATAGATTTCAATTATTGTTTCAATATGCAGGTTTAAGGATGAAAATGAATAATTCTTATAGATCAAAGGATAATTGCAATGTTTCATTTGGTTTTCTATTGTTTTTGCAGGTTTTAATTCGAGGTCGAAGAAGCTAGCGATAGGATTTCTCCAAATTGAATGTGGGATGCACCATCACATTTATAAAACTCCAATTTATACCTGATACTGATATATAATTGTAATTAGGATTTAATCAGTCCTTCCTAAGTCGAAATCCCTCACCATTGGTTTCTAGGAAGTGCCAAGCCCAAGGTCTAGTTTGCATATGTTGGGGTGCCCAGGAGCCTTGGAGTATACTTCAACCTCATTGGTGTTTGAAACAAAAATGGTCCCAATACATTTTGGCAAGGATATCAATCTATAACAACCATCCCTCCTTATTTTCAACTTGTCCTCTCGAACCTTTGTTAAGTGACCATTTAAACCCTCTATTTTCATTGTTTGTTCTGAAGGTTGGGAAATAATAAATTAATGACCAATTAGATATAATTTATTAGGTTAATTTTAATGCCCTTATACATGAAAATAACCTTTGTACCAAGTTTGTGGTGTTTTGAGTTAATTGTTACAGTGTTTGTTTCAAGTTTCATTAAATCTAGTCATTGCTTCCTTGTGAATTTTGCATAGTATGCCTGATTCCAAGAAAGGTACATTATAGTGGTATCATTGATATTCCCTCGGTCCATCTTGTGGAAATAATCTCTCTGTTGAATAAAATTGCAAGTCACCTCTTCTGACTAAGAAGATATTTGCATCCATGAGACTAGCACCTACTAGTTATGATTTCAAATGGGATGATGAGGAAGCATCCTATTCTAATGATAATGTTCTTTATATCGATGGAGATGAAAATTCATGTGACATTTGTGCATAGAGAACATAAGTCCTAATTCATCATATTTTAGTGTTATTTATGGCAGAGTATTCTTTGGAAGGAAAGCACTAGAAATTGATCCTTCTGAGTACCTCCAAAGATATCAAAAATTAAGCAAAGAGGTCCATGAATTCTTGACTTTTCAAGAGTTATGTGAATATGAGCTTGGAATAATATTCACAAGATTGGATCCCTTTGGAAACTCACATAATAATATAATAACCATATTGTCAACAATGCATGCATAAAACTGGAGAAAAGGTTACAACAAAATGAAGTCTCACCCTCAAAGTGCTCTACATCAAATTTCTGTGAAGAAAGTGCTAACAATATCATGGACATATGACGAAAATTATCATGCCACTCAAGATGGAAAAGTATCAAGTTTCCTGGAGTAAAATGGAAAAGAATCAAAGGAAGAGATTCATGAGGAGGAGCACAAATCACTGCAAAGTGACTACATGAGAGAATAAAGTTGTATCGTAGAAGGTGAAGAGCCACCATGTGCAACTGGATACCTAAAAACCCATCATCAGGTTGCTAGCAGTGTGGAAGGTGAATGCGCTACCAACTTCCTTGTAGGTGATTTCCATATCATTAGTAAATATATTGGTTCATGTGATGATGGTGATACATCTTTTCTATCATATCCAAACAAAGAACCTAAACCATATTTACAATCACCATTTGAGCTTCAAAATGAAGCAAAAGACAAGCACACATTGACTGGATGTGAACGAGAAGATTTGGTGAAAGGTCAAGCCACCATATCTCCATCACATGAAGATAAAAATATGATGCAAAGTTATGGTCACCATTCAGTTGTTTCCATTCCCTTGTATCATGATGAAATTGTATCCACATCAGAGGAGAGGTTTGAAATGCTTGAGTATTTTGGTGTTGAGGTTCAAATATTTGCTGTTGAGGATGAATGTAGTGATCGCAATGAATCATTGAAAGGATTTTTGCATGATCCCACATGATGGATTAAATCACATGTGGAAGCACACATTGTGTTGTCAGTGAGACATTGATTTATTGGGAGATGCTATCCCTAGTCACTAAAGAGAGGAATCATGAGCCACCCAGTTATCTAAGTCATGAAATTAAAGAAGTAAGAATCATGTTGAATCAAGTGAAACTTGCATTGCGTCCATTGGAGGAAATAATTGAAATACTTACTGATAAGTTTGTGAAACAAAAGAGTAGGGTTTGCATTCACTCAACCCTACCACCAGTGCTACAGAAGAACAATTCATAGAGACAATTGACAACCTCGACATGGTTGAAGGAGCAGCTATTGATGTGTGCTCAAGTTTCATTGATACATATACTAATGGATTCCCACCTATCTATGTTGGTGACATATAGATTCCACTTAAATAATGTTCTGCAAGAACAAATTTCCAGAACCATAAATAACTTGTAGCAGCTGAAGAAAAGGTCCCAAGATATATTTCACCTTCACCACATGAACTTCATGAAGTTGATCCTGTGATGGAAGATGCAGAGAAGGCTCCTCTACAAGACCCAATTTTCCTATGGGTTCTTTGAAGATGTATTAAAAGAAGATTCAAGAGGAACTGAATATTTTCCATGAAACACATGCTTTAGTTTCAAAAATATGTTGGAGCATGGAGGAGACATCTTCCATGGAGGACATGGAGAAAATACATAAATAAATATACAACACGAAAGGTAACATTTTGAGTGTGCTTAATTCTGATAGAGATTATTTGTTGGATACTGTTGATATGTATCATGGAGTAACTTTGAAATATGCAGAAGAAAATGGCATTCTCACAATGAATTAAATTCCACCCACGATTCTTTGGAGAATTTCCAAAAGTCCCTTCAAGAATCTCAGATGCAGAATGAACAACTTCATAAGAAGTTGCTAAGATCACCTCCACTTTCCTCTCTTTTAATCAGTAATTCATGTTTGAGAGGAGTAACCTCGTGAGATGGTGTATCATGATGTATGTTTCAATTTTCAAATGTTTGAGAAGGATGTAAGAAAACAAAATGAAGAGTGAACTCTTGCACTATTTCGAAGAGACTTGGAGTTGCCTCTTGGTGAAAGTTGCATAGTTATGGAGGAGGAACAAGATGATACATTTGATGAACTAATAAAAGGATACAAGGATACATCCACATTTTTTGGTGGATGAGTATTGTAGAAGTTTGAATTTGGTTCATGATATTTCATCCTAGCACTTTATACTACAACCATAGAACATGATGACGATAATTGAGTGAAGGGATTATTTATCTTGGTGCCATGTGAGGAGAAGGAGGTTCTCACATTCATCAATGGTGATTTGATAAGAGAACCATGCCCTTATCAATATCAGTAGATGCATACATTGCATATTTTTTATTCTTCCATTCATAGTGGTGATTGCATGACCAGTGGTAGAGAGTTGAGCCATTGGGATTATGCACATGGGAAAGCCACAAGTTTTCCATCTGAACTTCGCAGTTGTAGGATTTTTTCATACATGGAATTGATGGATGGGTACTTGTTGGAGTTGTGCACCTTGGAGGGTTTACATTGTTCTTACACCAATGGAGTTTCAACAGACACATCCTACATCTTTTGTGAGCAGCATGGGCATTTATGGTTGTTGGAGGATGCCTATAGTTTTCTTGGGACATGGGACTCACATATATGCCATTTCAACAAAAAAGTTGTGATATCAAATAATTGTGTTCATCATGAACATAAGTATTTTTATTCTTAGCAGAGAAGGTTCACAAGTTTTTCTACCTACAATGAAAATTAGCATAAAATATTGCATGGGCCTTTATATTTTTGATTTTGCACTGGAAATGTTGATCTTGCAGTGTGGTGGTATGATTTATAGATCCTCATTTTAATTTTTTATGGTGATACATATTTCTTGTTGTTAAGAATGTTTGAAAGGATGCATATAATACCATGGGACCCTAGCATTCTTTGGAATGAAAACTTTCCAAAAGTGGCAGGAACATTTCGATCCTTGCAGAGGATTCAGTGGGTTTGAAGCATTCTACTCAATTATCATAACTAGGTTGAAAATTTTGCTGAAGAAGGGTTAGTCACTAGGGGAATGACTATAATGATCAGAGTTGTGCAACAAAAACACTATGTACCTTTGATATCTATCTTGTAATTGATGATTGAAGTCATTGGTTGGCTTCATAGGTTATTGGATTTGGTTCTTGCTTGAGGACAAGCAATTTTGGGAGAGGAGGATTGTAATCTCCACATTTTTCTAATAACACCATGGAAAACCCCTATCCCTTGAGAACCCCATATTTCCTATTGTAGAAGTAAATTAATTAATGAGGGGTCATTTTGATATATTAATTACCCATAGTATTTAAATTTGTTAAATTTTGGATTAAGAGTGTATGTTAAAATTATACTGTTTTGCAATAATATAAGTGGATGTGCTAGGTGTCCAAGGTGGGAACATGGGGCCTTATGGAACCAATGAGTTGTCATAATAAATGGGAACCAAGAGGAAATCAAGGAAAAATCCATAAAATCCAGAAAAAGATAGAAAACAACACAAAAGCAGTCATCCAGAAAAGAAATGTAAAAAGAAGGAAAGTGCGAAAACATGTGACATGATGAAAGGAAGGAAACATCAAGAAAGCAAGGAGGGTGTGGTTTCTAAAAGAAGGAAAGGAATTATAGTTATGAAGATAAAGAAACAACATAAAATAAAGGAGGGCGCAGTTTCTAGAGGAAGAAAATCTAGTCAGTGGAAAAGCAATAAAGCAAGGAAGAGGAAAGTGGGAAACTTCCTCATCAGTCAATGAGGGTGCATGGCGGAGCTAGGGACCACAAGACATGAATTAAATATTGAATAAGAATATACCTAATATTATAAAATAATGGGAGCACCCTAGTGTCACATATTTTCGTACTCCATGTTTGTGAATGAGAAAGCTCTGAGCTAATTCTCTAGGCTTTGGAGATGTTCCCTTAGCTAATTATGGGAGATATGCCCTGTAGTAATTGTTATAGTATTATCTTATGATTCAATTACAATATTTAAATCCATGTTATTATTATTATAAGGTATGATCCATCCCATTCCATGAAGTATTCGAGCCTCAATATCGATGCAAATAACTATGTAGTTTATGTTCGATCCGGAAGGAGTTTCAGTTAGGAGGAAAGAAGTAGGATGATTGTGCTCCTCTGTGAGAGTTATTAATTGTTATAGTGCTTAAAAGGAGTTACCTAATGATAATTATTCACCTTGGGTTCTAATTCAACATTCCCAACTCTTCTTTCACTCTCTTACTGAATAAATTTTTTCCTATGTCGTAAGAATCCTACAGTTGAGCTGTCTTTTAAATTTTGGGATCATATATACTTTAATGCATATATAGATATGTGATGGTGTTGAGGCCTGGAAACTCACAGGAAAAAATAGCAAGGGATTCTCCCCAATCAACTTTCCCAACTAGCCCATGACTGTTTGGTGTAGGGAATATGTCCGGTTTGCGGTCCGGCTACTGTAGGTCAAGTAACAAAAACAAAGGGTTTTACCAGTTGCGGCCCAGTCCACCATGTATATTTTTGTATTTTGAATTTAAGTATGATATGCAAGTGCCTATCTAAGATGCATATTGATGGATAAAGTATTGTGTGGAATGTTCAAATGTGATGAAATGAACAATGTTGAAGGGGAACTATTTCGTTTTCAGCTGTGTTTCATTAACTATGAGAGTGTTCTAACTTTCTGAACCTATGTTATTATTTGAATGTTCTCTGTTTTATTCTATGATAATTTCCACTATGAGTAATGAATTTTTTAACAGATGCTGAGCTATGTTTTTGTGCATATCTTTATTCATGTTCATGTGTTTCGATTACAAGAACAACTATCTGTGATTTATCTTAACATATGAACAGTATTACATTACTCATGAATTAATAATCTTCCTCCCTAGGGACAACTTAGTTAGCATTGTTTTTCTAGTGGTGTGTGATTTAGATGTGAGAGAGTCTAAGATGAGAGGTAAGAACCTGCGCATCACATTGTGACCACTCCTCGCATTGTGGTAAAAATGTAATTTTATTATTGCAAAACGAAGTAGTTCCTCTTACAACAAGTAGTTCACAAGTTTCTCCAAGAAAAATCCCCTCTCCTATCTGATTCCTCTATATTTATACAAAAGAAAAATTGTTGGGCTGCCCACAAATGACTCTTGGGCTTCCCCAACGCTCTACCTCCCAGACTTTCTTACATTAAGTGCTTATTAAATTTACAATATATTACAATAAAAACAAACAAATGAAGCACTTATAAGGAGGGCCCTGCTTGACTATTCAAGAACTTATTCCATGCTGAATATTTTGAGGAAATGTTTTCAAACACATAAGGTTCTAAAAAATGAATATTGATTTCAAATTTAGTGGCCTGATTTCTTATTACTTCGATCCTGGCTGGGCTCAGGTGAAGTTGATCCTCTAGCAACTGTACACTAACCGCGAAATGGGCTACCTCATTTCTCAGGGTCTGCTCATCTAGGGCTTTGATGTGTTGAATCCTTTCTTCATCTTCCTAATATCTACTTTGCAACATATCCAAAAACAGGTTGTGGTCTAGAAAGGTGTCCATCCTATGTTCAGTAACAACTTGGCAATGATTGTAAGCAATCAAAAGCCTCCTACAGAACTCTGTACAAGCTCCCTTTGTCTTCTTTGCGGCCTTCTTGAATTCTTCGGCTGTGTTTATGGAAAACTCCAATAAATCATAGTCTTGTCTCGGGCCTTGTTCATCTTTTTCCAACAAGTCCATAGGGGTTTCCTCATTGGCCTATAATCTCGCCATTCTTCTAGTCAGGACTTCTTAAATGTCCTGCGATCTGTCCACAAAATATGAAGAAGTTTCCAAATTTTATTCCAGTCTATTGTCTACCTGCAAGATCTTGCACCTCTCTTCTTCTATGGATACTTGTAGCTGGTGCATCTTGCTCCTTTGTGATAAAACATGCTCCTTGAAAGGCTAAAGGTTAGCTTTCTATTCTTTAGCTTCTTCTAGAGCTGCAGCTAATGAAGTAACTTGTTCTTTAAGCTCTGTTGTCTGCACCAAGTATTTCCTCTTCAACTCCACTAAGGAATCCTTCGGTAGCCCCAACTCCCCTATCTTACTAAGCAGTTGATCCTTTTCTGTATAAAGGCTTTCACATATCAATTTCAACTCCTCCTTTTCAGTCCTTAGCCCCTAACATTCCTGCTGTAGTTTTTCTAGATTTTCCTGGGCAACCTCCAGATATCTCTTCTCTACTTGGAGGAACTAGAGCTTGGCTTTTGAAGACTTTATTTCATGTTGCATGTCTTCAAACTTTATTTTCAATCTACCACTTTCCTCTATCTCCCTTCTTAGGGTATATTTTAGTTGGGCAGTAGATTTCTTTGACTATTCAAGATCAGTCATTATCCGATCCACATTGTCCTCAAAAGCATGGATCAATGTTGCTCCAGCTCTGATAGTGAATCTTGGGTCCTTGTCTGTCCCATACACCACGGTTGTATAATTTATCATTTTACATGAATTCCCCCTAGTCTCAGCCTTCCTCTCGTTCCTCTTCATAATTCATTTTCTTTCCCTGTCATAAAAAATAGTGTTGAAGTCCGGCACCTCTTCCCCTTTCTTCTGCTCGAAAGGGATTAGTATTAGGGTAGGGACAACAGCCTATCCTATTGTGCTGCTAGCAGCTGCCACAGGATCTTGAACATCAAGATTACCCACATCCTGAACTTGAATGTCTACAGGATCAAAAGCTTATTGTTGTGTCAGTTTTAATCTTTCTGCTTCCTACTTCCTAAGTTCCTCATCCATTTTCCTTTTCCTCTCTTCTTCTTCAATCCTAGTAGCTTCTTCTGCCTTTCTAGTTGACTCTTGTTCAGCTTTTCTCTTTTCTTCCCGCTCACCTTCAAGCTAGCTTTTGGCCTCTTGTGCTAGTCTCCTAGCATCTTCATCTATTTTTCTAGCTTCCTCTTCCTCTTCTTTTTTCTGCTCATCTTGTCCTTTCCCACCTTTAGTGGTGATTTTCTTTTTAAATCATCTTCTTAGTGCAATTATGTTTTCTACATTTCAGAAAATTGATTCATATTTATCCCAATGGCTTGTATACTCAAAATGTACATTTGCTTCCCTGCAGTGCTCTGCCACTTTATTCTGGGAATCATTCCTCTAGAAATTTATTTCCCCAATTCTTCTACAAATTCATCGGATTTCTTGACTCTTGTGAACTTATAGCTTCCTAACCTGAATGGTAAGGGAGGATAAGTTGCTTTCTTATGTTCAAATAAAAAACTACCTATTCCATCTAAGAAGACCTGCCTAACTGCCTCCTTGTGTACCACATAATCAGTGGCATATTGTGGTAGTAGTGAAGGTGCTCTCGAGCATGCATACATTCTAAGATACAGTCCATCCTATGTTAAGTAGTAATCCGCATATTCTTCAATAACCTCCAATGCTTCCTCCGACATGCAGTTGTATTCTTTTAAGAAAATCAATGTATATAATGGCATAATGAAGTGTTCACACAATTATCTATAGTGACTATGGTACTTATGTGCCCACAGTGGCTTCTAGGATGAATAGACTAGTGTTCTCTCTCGGTCCCAAATACACCTCAGGTTTGGGAAGGGTTGGTTGCATAGTATGCAATCAATCAGTATAAAGCTCATGTAGAAATCTGATTTCTTCTGGGAGACCCCTCCTAATGCTGAAGCAATGTAGGCCAAGAGGCCGTTGGATACAATGTTCACCCAGTTGAAAACAGTACCTTGGGTTGCAACATAGAATATGATAGGCACCCACCCCAACTTAAAGATTTTACCGTGGGCTCTCCCAAAAATCCTGTTCAACATTAAGGAAATTAATCTATAGGGGGGCCTTAAGGTGGCAGTATCATATTCCCCTGATGGCCTAGTTTTGAAACTCTTGCTAGGTACCAACATTCTTTTCAGTTTCTCAACTAGGTCTAGATTAAATTTCTTTAGGAAGTATTCAGTGAAGTACACCTATGCTTCCAGTAAGTGGTAGGCCAGTGATACGTAACCAGGGCTATAAGAAACATAACCCTGTTTTTCAATGTTTTCCAAAATCATGGTAGTTACATCTTCCCTAGGAAGAATCCATCCAATCACCTCTAAGCACGAGAAAAGATCAGGTCTGGTAGCAACCCTCATCAAAGCAGATCTCTCTATATTTGCATATATAGTTTCTTCCTCAAAACCTGTATCAGGTACCTCCTGATGTGTTATCAGTCTATATATTTCCCCCCATTTATATTCAAGTTCCACACCCACTATGCATATGGTGTCTTCATAAGTGTATTCAACCTTGGCGACAATTTCAACATCCGATTCCTCCTCCACTATAGGAGCCTTCTTCTTTTACCTTTTAGACATCTCGGATCCGGAAGGATTTCCCTATCATACAAAAAATAAATTAGGGTCTATAAAACCATTCCTAAATAATATTCAAAGAATGGAGACAAACTGCATGAGCATTTACCTTGTTTAGGCTAATCATGATTGTAGCTATGAAAATTAAACAAACAATAATTAAATACCCAGTGTTTCTGCACAGCAACGAATCTGCAAAAGAACTAAAACCTGCCCAGGGCTAAAATTTTTTGTAATCGACTCATAACATCGTGGCCTTGCTAAAATGAAGAAAAAATCTCCCCGTCGAGGAGAAAAGTCTCAACTACAACCTCGGCACTATGACATAAATCATCCACATTCCCAATATCATCCTAAGTAGGGTGTAACTTCAAAACCGAGACCCTGGTCCACAAGAAATGCGAGTGACCCAAATACTAGGAAACCAAAACCATGAAATCTTCGAAATAAACAAGAAAACTCCCCCCTCCTGCAACTAACAGGGAAATACCCTTTCGGGATGGCCATACAAAGACTGGGGGAAACTGGTGCAGACAACATAATGCCCATCTGCATCGGTTTCCCAAGCAGCCGAGTGTGGGTTGCAAACTCATAACGGCTATGAATTTAATCATTAAGCAAACAAAAACCCCCCACCGGACAGCCATACCGTCTACATAGACTATATACAAGCGCCAAAAACGTAAAATTATTTATCCATTAACCACACAGGTAGGAACTAACCAAGGGTGACAAACTTAGTTCAACCATTCGAACAGAAAAGATAGAACGGGAATAAAGGCCTACCTGGCAATACACTTTGCGACTGGCGAGAAAAAATCCGCAAACCTCCACGGCAGAGCCACTTAGGAATGAGGTACCGATAGCGAGTATGATGTTCTGCTCAAAACGATAACGACAGCGTAGGCCACAACTTCACAGGAATAATAATATAAAAATAAAACCCCAACCCCTAAATATATACATCCTGGTAAAAAAATAATCGACAGGAAAAAAATAAGACCATCGAGCGGCAAAATGACTATGGGATCGGCGATCATGTCAGCAGCATCTCCACAACGGTGGATGATGAAATGACTATGAGATCTGTAGTGGCATCGACAAGAGAAATAAATAAAACTTCGCATCGGAGTTCACCAGACTAAGACCTCAAACCAATAGTTTGTTGAAGAGCCGCAACAACGGAAACCATAAAGACACTGACTTCCGTCTACACCAGTCAAAATTTAAAGTAAAATAAACATGACTTAAGTGAAAAATATCGATAAAGAGGCAAATATAAATCAAACTCAATCAGAAGAATAGTCCCTTCTAGAGCCGTAACGACAGAAGTTAAAAGACTAAGGATTGGCGAGTCAAAATGGCAGGGATCAGAAGAGGTTAATACAATGATCGGAGGGCTCACAATACATCATCCACGACAGTGGAAACTATAGAGACAACACATTTCAACGGCATTCCAATAAAACCATCGATAACAAGAAAAACAAATAAAGAACATCGGAGGCCAGTAAACCTTGGATCGGACTTGATTTTTCGTTACTTCTCCGCAATGGCGGGCTACATTCCCGGTTCGTAGTCTCAAACACTTTCGAAGGAAGGGAAAAAATCAATTCAAGCCATAAAACAACACTGGCATAAAAATATTCCTTGAACAAACATCAACAAAATCAAGCAAACTCAAACAAGCTGAGCAAAACAAGATAAAAGGAGGGTCCCAAAATTTTTAGAATTTTGTGAAATTGTTGTAGCTGCAATAATTGGCGACTACCTGGTGAACCCCAGATTTATGAATCAACTTCCCCCCTAGTAAAAGACTGTTTAATCATTAAACCCATAAGTTGAATTCTTCTAGATGCTTGTATTCCTAAAATGGCAAACACATGCAGTTAAATCATTGATGACAATCCCTTTTTTGGAAATGGGAACACCAAAATATTCAAAGTCCAGATAACTCTTTTGAGGATTAGTAGGTGGGTTTTATTTTACCTCTGTCTTTGGGTAGTTTCTAGCTTGGACACCACATGATCATAACATATGGTAAACAAAAATATTCATTTGTTCCTCATTCCCATGCCAATTGCACTTTTGTGCCTTTTGAACTTTTTGTTCTTTTGAGCCCTCCCTATGCCTTTCTTTCTGAATTTTATTCAGGCTCTTCTATCCATAGTGTCCTTTTGTGTGAGAGATGTATTTACTTTTCAGCTCACAAACGAAGAAGAACTTTTGGCAAACTGATATTCATGTTTCGGATACTTTTCTTTGATATGTATTGCTTCTTTTAGGAGTTTTGACTCTTAACAACCTCTAGGATTTTAAAAATCATGGCATGGGATCATTTATATATAATAAACTGTTTACCTTGCTTCTTTTCCGTGGGTCCTTTGCTATCACCCCCTGGGACATTTTAGATGTGAAATGGATGGAGCCTCGAAATAGTATTCCAGACCTTTTGATTCTGAGTTATTTTCTAGGGTTAAGCAGGACTTCAATGAGCATATATGCCATTTAGGAAAACTACTTACTAGAAGAAATTCTATTAGTTCAACCAAGAATGCACAGTCTTATCCGAAAGATTTTAGTTAATAAAGAATCATGACACTTTCCATGCAACCAAAAGTTTTCCTCTTTTATTCAAAACAAACCAAAAATAAGTAGAAATAACAGCGGCAAATCAAAGTGAAAAAATTGCATCAAATTATTTATGTACAAGGTTATCAAAAACAAACATCAAAGTAAAAGATAATTTTGAGAACCAACCACTACTTGACCAGTTCTCTGCCCACCCCTATAGATCTACCAACTTATGAGTCAAGGGGCTAGGGTAGATTGCAGATGTGAAATACCTAACCATTATCGAATTCTACTATTTTTGAAACTAAAACTACGTCTACGAATTTACAATCAATCCCATCAGCTTGTGAACATTGAAGTAGATCGGGTTGAGTGTTTATTATATTGTTGGCTTGTTTTAATGCGTGATGTCTTAGTTCAAGCTCCATTAGATAATTCCCCAAAACAGAATTTGCAGATTTATTTCCTTCTTCCAACTTAGTGATAGTGTGCTTCATGTAAGGTTCCCTTAAGATTTTGATTCGGTTTGGGACCCCTTTATGAGGTAGCCATAAATGTGACCAATCTGAAGAAAAATACCCCTTTAACCTTGCGAACCGTTCTTGGTTCAAAATAAGTCCATACCCATCCGGTATGTCTACCACTACAATATCAATACCTTGACATATCTTTTCATTTGCAGATAAACGAATGAGAACATTCTCCATTTCCCCAACTACTTTGAAAATAGTTATGTCTAATTGAGTAACTTCCCAAGCAGTAGGTTTTGGCTTCCCATTAATTTTTTTGCAGACTGCAAGTGGCATAACATTCACTAATGATCCAGAATCTACCAAACAATTATGCACCTTATGGTTCAAAATTTCCAAAGTCAAAAGGAAAGGTGGGGTTTTAAACCTAGCTTTCCCTTCCCCAATTGATTCAACATCTTCCTCCACAGGTTGGTTTTTGGTGGGTATCTCTTCCTCTGGTTCTTCAGGCCTTTTAGTATTTTCTTTGTTAACACCTACTTGGTCTTCCATAGGCTTAACAGGCTTGTTGATTTGCTTCAGATCTTGGCTGGTAATGGTGATTTCAAGTATTTTTCCATCAACATTGATCTTTGGTTGTTTCTTGACATTCTCTTGCAACTTATTAATCTTTGAGATCATTGAATTGTCTTTATTTACCAAATCCAGGCCTTTTGTTGTCATTTGAATTTCTGGTATACTCTCAGGTTTCAGAGTACTTCTTTCTATATCAAAAAGCGAGACACAATCCCATAAAAACATGGTATCATTCTCATGTTGTTCTGTGGTCTTACTACCCTTTTCCTCTTCATCACTATCCTCGGTTAATTTGGAATCCAACAGCTGATTCATCACCAATGTCATTGAATTTATCGATTGAGGACAATTCTTTTCAGAATGGGGTTGTTGGTGAAAAGTGCAAAAATTATCCATCCCGACCTCTGTTAAATTCATCGATGTTGAACCGTATGGAGGAGGTTTGGGTTGGTTATTATCCTCTCTTTTTTTGTAATAAGGATTATATTCTTTTTGAGTTTCCTTTTCTTTCTCTAGATCTATTATTATCTTGGATAGATTTTGAATCATTTTTAACATCCCTTCAAAATCATGTGATTACTCCTCTTTAGGTTTAGATAGCAATAAGGCTCTCTTGTCGGAATTTTTTTCTCCAGACTACTCCAGATAATCTTCTATACTTTCCTTTTCAGCCTCTACTCTTTCTGCTTCTTAGTAAGTCTCTGATAACATAGCCTTAACTTGAGATTTTGCAAACATAGCCAAGTTAGGACCTAAAGCTGAGGTATAATACTCAATCAAAACTTTGTCTGAGGGCTTATCAGTTGCAGAGAAGTTCTTAAGGTAAGCTAAAAATATTTGAGTAAAATTGTGTACCTTCTCTTTCCTTTCTTTTTTTAAAGCACCTAAACCTTTCATTAGTGTTGCATGCGTCTTTTGGGCTGCATACTTACTTCTAAAAATCCTTTCAAAGGTATCCCAGTATTGGATAGAGTTTGCAGGCAAACCAAAGTACCATGATGCTGCTGCTCCTTTAAGGGTGTGTGGAAAAGTCTACAAACTACATCCTCATGTTCCCCATCCCTTAATCCTTCTATTGCCAAATAGAAACTTTGCAAATGGTCATCTACTACAACCTTCTCATTTGGATCAAACTTAGGCAGCATCTTCTCAAAAGCTTGAGGTAAGTCATGCAATGGAGGTGTTAAGTTCAAGGGTGATCTGGCTTTCCAAGCTGGTGGTGGATTTGGTGGGTTAAGTGGCTGATTTGCATTTACACCTGCCATGAGTCTAGGTGGAGAGTGAGGAGGTGAAGGAATAGGAGTATGCATAGGAGAACAGTAAGTTGTGCTTGGGCCTACTTGATTCAAAGGCTGAACAACATCCTACAAGGCTACTTCTACTAACTCTTCCAAATCTCCAACCAACACTGAATCTTCCAAGATGGGACGATATTTCTTCTTGTATTCTCTTCAGGGTAAATCAGGGATAATGGGTAATCCTCCAATACTCTTTACATAGGCTCGTGTGTGTCTTCTCAGACCATTGACTACTTGGTTGTCCATAGCAAACAAATGTTCTCTATTCTCTTTGGTATTTGGGTCAGGAAATAAACTGCTTTCAAAACTATCATTGGTGGAGTTGTTTCGAGGAAATGGATTTCCCCGGCCAGCCATGCACTGGTGGCCCTCCTTCTAGCACTAGAAACTATTAAGGCCTGGAAATTCACAAGAAACAACAGCAATGGATTCTCCCCAGTCAACGTTCCCAACTAGCCCATGACTGTTTGGTGTAGGGAATCCATCCAGTTTGTGGTCCGACTACTGTAGGTCAAGTAACAAAAACAAAGGGTTTTACCGGTTGCGGCCTGGTCCACCATGTATATTTTTGTATTTTGACTTTAAGTATGATATGCAAGTTCCTATATAAGATGCATATTGATGAAGAATGCGAGGAGTGGTCACAATGTGATGAGCAGGTTCTTACCTCTCGTCTTAGACTCTCTCACACCTAAATCACACAAAACTGGAAAAACAATGCTAACTAAGTTGTCCCTAGGAAGCAAGATTATTAATTCATGAGTAATGTAATACTATTCATATGTTAAGATAAATCACAGATAGCTACTCTTGGAATCAAAACACATAAACATGAATAAAGATATTCACAACAAGATAGCTCGTCATCTGTTAAAACATTCATTACTCATAGTGGAAATTATCACAAAATAAACCAGAGAACATTCAAATAAGAACATAGGTTCAGAAAGTTAGAACGCTCTCACAGTTAATGAAACACAGCTGAAAATGAAATAGTTCCCCTTCAACATTGTTCATTTCATCAAATTTGAACATTCCACATAGCACTTTCTCCATCAGGCAAAATTGTAATTTTATTATTGCAAAACGAAGTAGTTCACAAGTTTCTCTGGGAAAAATCCCCTCTCCTATCTAATTCCTCTATACTTATACAAAAGAAAAACTATTGGGTTGCCCACAAATGATTCTTGGGCATCCCCAATGCTTCACCTCCCACACTTTCTTACATTAAGTGCTTATAGAATTTACAATATATTACAATAAAAACAAACAAATGAAGCACTTATGACGAGGGCCCCGCTTGACTGTTCAAGAACTTCTTCCATGCAGAAGCTTCCGAGACAATGTTTTTGAACTTAGAAGGTTCTAAAAAACAAATATTGATTTCAAATTTAGCGGCTTGATTTCTTATTACTTCGATCTTGGCTGAGTTCAAGCGAAGTTGATCCTCTAGCAACTATACACTAACTGCGGAATGGGTTACCTCATTTCTCAGGGTTTTCTCATCTAGGGATTTGATGTGCTGAATCCTTTATTCATCTTCCTAATATATACTTTGCAACATCTCCAAAAACAGGTTGTGGTCTGGAAAGGTGTACATCCTCTATTCAGCAGCAACCTGGAAACGATTGTTAAGTAATCAAAAGCCTCCTACAGAACCCTATACAAGATCCTGTTGTCTTCTTTACATCTTTCTTGAATTCTTCAACTGTGTTTATGGAAAACTCCAATAAATCATAGTCTAATCTCAGGCCTTGTTTATCTTTTGAGGCAGGTTCGTAGGGGTCTCCTCATTGGCCTCTAATCTCGCCATTCTTCCCGTCAGGACTTCTAAAATGTCCTACGATCTGTCCACAAAATATGAAGAAGTCTCCAAAATTTATTCCAGTCTATTGTCTACCTAGAAGATATTGCACCTCTCTTCTTCTATGGATACTTACAGCTGGTGCATCTTTCTCCTTTGCACTAAAACATGCTCCTTGAAAGGCTAAAGGTTAGCTTTTTGCTCTTTGGCTTCTTCTAGAGCTGCTACTAATGAAGTAACTTGTTCTTTAAGCTATGTCATCTACACCTGGGATTGCCTCTTCGACTCCTCTAAGGCAGCCTTCTGTAGCCTCAACTACCCTATCTTACTGAGCAGCTGATCCTTTTCTGTATAAAGGCTTTCACATATCATTTTCAACTCCTCCTTTTCAGTCCTTAGCCCTTGACATTCCTGCTGCAGTTTTTCTAGATTTTCTTGGGCAACCTCTAGAGATCTCTTCTCTACTTGGAGGAAATGGAGCTTGGATTTTGAAGACTTTATTTCATGTTGCATGTCTTCAAACTTTCTTTTCAATCTACCACTTTCCTCTCTCTCCCTTCTCGGGGTATCTTTTAGTTGGGTAGCAGATTTCTTTGACTGTTCAAGATCAATCATTATCCGATCCACATCGTCCTCAGAAGCATGGATCAATGCTGCTCTAGCTGTAAAAGTGAATCTTGGGTCCTTGTCTGTCCCATACACCATGGTTGTATCATTTATCATTTTACCCGACTACCCGCCATTCTCGACCTTCCTCTCGGTCCTCTTCACAATTCTTTTTCTTTCCCTATCGCAAAAAATAGTGTTGAAGTCCGACACCTCTTCCCCTTTCTTCTACTTGAAAGGGATTAGTCTTAGGGAAAGGACAACAGGCTATCCTATTGTGTTGCTAGCAGCTGCCTTAGGATCTTGAACATCAATATTACCCACACCCTGAACCTGAATGTCTACAGGATCGAAATCTTGTTGATTTGTCAGTTTTAATCTTTCTACTTCCTACTTCCTAAGTTCCTCATCCATTTTCCTTTTCCTTTCTTCTTCTTCAATCCTGGAAGCTTCATCTGTCTTTCTAACTACCTCTTCTTCATTTTTTCTCTTTTCTTCCTCCTCACCTTTAAGCCATCTTTCGGCCTCCTGTGCTACTCTCCTAGCATCTTCATCTCTTTTTCTAGCTTCCTCTTCCTCTGCTTTTTTTTGCTCATCTTGTCCTTTCCCGCCTTTAGTGGTGAATTTCTTTTTAAATCTTCTTCTTAATGCAGTTATGTTTTCTGCATTTTAGAAAATTGATTCGTCTTTATCCCAGTGGCTTGTATACTCAAAATGTACATTTGCTTCCCTGCAGTGCTCTGCCACATTATTCTGGGAATCATTCCTATGGAAATGTATTTCCCCAAAATGGAATTTCCCCTATTCTTCTACAAATTCATTGGATTTCTTAACTATTGTGAACTTATAGCTTCCTAACTTGAATGGTAAGGGAGGATAAGTTGCTTTCTTATGCTCAAATAAAAAACTCCCTATGCCATCTAAGAAGACCTGCCTTAGTGCCTCCTTGTGTACCACATAATCAGTGGCATATTTTGGCAGTAGTGAAGGTGCTCTAGAGCATCCATAAATTCTTATATACAACCCATCCTCTGTTAAGTAGTAATCTGCATATGCTTCAATAACCATCAATGCTTCCTCTGACATGCAGCTGCATTATTTTAAGAAAATCAATGTATATAATGGCATAATGAAGTGTTCACACACTTCTCTATAGTGACTATGGTATTTTTGTGCCCACGGTGGCTTGTAGGCTGAGTATACTGGTGTTCTCTCTCGGTCCCAAATACACCTCAAGTTTGGGAAGGGTTGGTTGCATATTATGCAATCAATTAGTATAGAGATCATGTAGAACTCTGATTTCTTCTGGGACACCCCTCCTAATGCTAAATCAATGTAGGACGAGAGGTTGTTGGATACAATGTTCGCCCAGTTGAAAATGGTACCTTGGGTTGCAACATAGAAGATGATAGGCACCCACCCCAACTTAAAGCTTTTACCATAGGCTCTCCTAAAAATCATGTTCAACATTAAGGCAATGAATCTATAGGGGGGCCTTAAGGTGGCAGTATCATATTCCCCTGATGGCGTAGTTCTGAAACTCTTGACATGTACCAACATTCTTTTCAGTGTTTCAAATAGGTCCAGATTAATTTTCTTTAGCCAGTCTTCAGTCAAGTACACATGTGCTTCCGGTAAGTGGTAGGCTAGTGATACGTAACCAGGGCTATAAGTAGCATAACCCTGTTTGTCAATGTTTGCCAAAATCATGGTAGTTACATCTGCCCTGGGCAAAATCCATCCAATCACCTCTAAGAACGGGAAAAGCTTAGGTCTGGTAGCAACCCTCATCAAACAAAATCTCTCTATATTTGCATATATAGTTTCTTCCTCGAAACCTATATCAGCTACCTCTTGATGTGTTATCAGTCTATAGATTCCCCCCCATTTACATTGAGGTTCCACACCCACTATGCATCTAGTGTCTTCATAAGTGTATTCAACCTTGGTGACAATTTCAACATCGGGTTCCTCCTCCACTATAGGAGCCTTCTTCTTCTACCTTTTAGACATCTCAAATTCGGAAGGATTTCCCTGTCATACACAAAATCCTTTAGGTTCTGTCGAGCCATTCCTAAATAATATTCAAAGAATGGAGACAAACTGCATGAGCATTTACCTCGTTTAGGCTAATCATGATTGCAGCTATGAAAAATAAACAAACAATAATTAAATACCTAGTGTTCCTGCACAACAACGAATCTACAAAAGAACTAAAACCTACCCAGGGCAAAAAAATTTTGTAATTGACGCATAACATCGTGGCCCCACTAAAATGAAGAAAAAATACCCCAGTCGAGGAAAACAGTCCCAACTACAACCTCGGTGCTATGAGATAAATCATCCACATTCCCAATCTCATCCTAAGTGGGGTGTAACCTCAAAACTGCGACCCTGGTCCACAAGAAATGCAAGCAACCCAAATACTGGGAAACCAAAACCTCGGAATTTTTGAAATAAACAAGGAAACCCCCCCCCCCTCCTGCAACTAACAGGGAACTACCCTCCCCAGATGGCCATACATATACTGGGGGGAACTCGCCCAGACAACATAACGCCCGTCTACACTAGTTTCCCAAGCAGTCGGGTGCGGGTAACAAACTCATAACGGCTATGAATTTAATCATTAAGCAAACCAAAATCCCCCACCGGACAACCATATTGTCTACATAGACTATATACAAGTGTCGAAAACATAAAACTAGGTATCCATTAACCGCAGAGGTGGGAACTAACCAAGGGAGACAAAATTAGTTCAACCATTCGAACGGAAAAGATAGAACGGGAATAAAGGCCTACCTGGAAATACGTTGTGCGACTGGTGAGAAAAAATCCACAAAAATCCATAGCAAAGCCACCTAGGAACGAGGCACCAACAACAAGTACGATGTTCTTCTTGAAATGATAATGATAGCACAGGCCACAAGTTCGTAGGAATAATAATAGAAAAATAAAACCCAAACCCCCAAATATATACATCCCAGTAAACAAATAATCGGCAGGAAAAAATAAGACCATCGGGTGGCAAAACGACTATGGGATTGGCGATCATGTTAGCAGCATCTCCGCAACGGTGGATGATGAAACAACTGTGAGATCCGCAGTGGCATCGGCAAGAGAAATAAATAAAACTTTGCATCAAAGTTCACCAGACTAAGACCTTGGACCAATAGTTGGTTGAAGAGCCACAATAGCGGAAACCATAAAGACACCAAGTTCCGTAGACCAGTCAAAATCGGAAGTAAAATAAACATGACTTAAGAGAAGAAGATCAGTAAAGTGGCAAACATAAATCAAACTCAATAAGAAGAATAGTCCCTTCTAGAGCCGCAACGGCAGAGGTTAAAAGACTAAGGATTGGCAAGTCAAAATGGTGGGGATCGGAAGATGTAAATACAATGATTGGAGGGCTCACAATACATCATCCGTGATGGTGGAAACAGTAGAGACAACATGTTCTGACAGAATTCCAATAAAACCGTTGATAATAAGAAAAACAAATAAAGCTCATCGGAGGCCAGTAAACCTTGGATCGGACTTTATTTCTCGTTACTTCTCTGCAATGACGAGTTGCATTCCTGATTCATAGTCTCAAACACTTTTGACGGTAGGGAAAAAATCAATGCAAGCCATAAAAAAACACTGACATAAAAATATTCCTTGAACAAACATCAACAAAATCAAGCAAACTCAAACAAGCTGAGCAAAACAAGATAAAATGAGGGTCCGGAAATTTTTAGAATTTTGGGAAATTGTTGTAGCTGCAACAGATGGATACTTTATTTTGTCATAATTAATTTGTATAATCTCTAATAAATGTCTGGTCATAATTTCATGAACCTTTGAGCATTTTTTAATGTCCATATTTCCAAGCTTTCTCTTTATGCATTAACAATTGACAAGTTTTAATTTAATTGATACTAGAAGCTATCTATGAGACCAATTTCAAATATGTCAATCATTGAATATACTTAATACTTTATTGAAACCAACCCCGTTGGAAAATACCCACCAACAAAGCCTCATCGACAGGGGTTCCCACTCTATCGATGCCCAACCAGCGCGATCTCCCTGAGCACCGGCCCATACAGGTTTTACCCTGCCCGAAAACACCTGCAGAAAAAATGAAGTCTGACCCGAGATGTTCGAGGGAGAGTTTTCAGAACCATGTTTCTAGCAGTAAGGAGGAGGATTAGGGCATCATATATTTATCAGCATAACAATCATATCTAGCAAAACCATTTATCAGATATTGCAATATTCATCATAGATCTATTTTTTCTATCATAGATCTAATAGATCGCATCTTTCAACTATTCATCGTAGTAGTATAGTATTCAATCACAGATCTAACAGATCGCAGCAGCAGTATGGCATTCATCATTCATAAAATAGGATCATAGCAGCATATAAAGACAGAAAAATACATTGCATCATATGCAAGAGGAACAAGGACAGTCAAGGATTGAGCTCAATATTCGTCGTATCATATTACTTTCATTGCAAGAGATCTAAAACAATATTCTTCTTTCTCTACAGCAAGAGAAAGATCAATTCATAGAGTCACTCACAAAGAACCAAAAGAATCAGTCTTGTCTCATACATATCTCATGATCATTATATACAATTGCAATTCTAATATATATATAGCCTTGTACCTTTACATTCAATGTTCCACTTCTAACTAACTTCTAACTGATTTAACCACTAATGACCTATATCCACAAAATATGGTCAACCGATACAAAAATATGCATAAAATATTCAAAAGCTGTTTATTTTTCACCTGTCATGCTCCCTTTGAATTGTGCGGTGTTGCGTGAGCTTGCACAGCCTCCGTGGTGCTACACAACTCACTTACCCAAACCCCTTCCAATAGGCCCCCAACATAGTCTTGTGGCTTGTCCTTGAGCCACGTCAGCTAGCCATGGTGTCTTCCATGATCCTGAAGAGCAGAAACCATCACATATGCATTGGTGCGTGACTGTTTCCATATTTTCCAACTCGCAGTTTGGCTCTAACTGCTTCCTTCAATGTCAACTGCAACAGATTTAGGCAAACTTCTAGATGTTAGTTTTTCAACATTAATCTAGCATTATGTTAGGATCTTTACTGAGAGAATAACAAGTACAGCAATCAAACACAAGAGATAATGAACACAGTGTTTTTGAATCAGCACCAAAACACTAAAAGCCCCAAAACAGTAAGTGATCTCCCAACAGTAGTAATCTTCTTCTTTTTTAGTCCCAGTGTCTTCTCCTTCCTCAACTATGCACTACAATTGAGTGTGTGAGTGATGTGTGTGATAAATAGAGAGGCTCACTCTCTATTTATATTCTTTCATTCACTTGAAGTGCACTCCAACATGTTGGCCTCACTTAACAATTACTTACTAGAGCCGACATCTCTAGGAGTGTCTAATAACGCTAGTGCCCCGAAACTATGGGTACTTTAACTCTTACACAATCAGAGAGTTACCCACTATGACTTGACATGACTTGTTTACATTATTGATCCTCCTGATTGGAACATCGGGGCATGACAACATGACTCAAATACATAATAGATACATCACGGAATAAACATCGGGTTACAATACATAAGATACATAGATGAATACATTCTGAAGTTACAAATACATCAACACTCCCTCTTAACTAGGAAGGTACTCTTTCAACACAATTTTCAGCACTGGTCTTCTTCTCTGTATCAACTGAATCATCTAGTCATATGCACCTCAAGTCTTCTAAGTCATCTTCGTCTTCAAGTCATCTTCATCTTCAAATCATCTTCATCTTTGAATATGGATCATCTCTCGATCTAGATCATCATGGGACATCATCACTAGATCTCGATCATCATTCGATATGGATCATCACTAGATATCAATAATCACTCGATCCGGATCATCACAGGACATCATCACTGGATCTCAATCATCACTCGATCTGGATCATCACTGCTGGATCATCATCATTGGATCTGGATCATCACTTGATCTGGATCATCACTGGATCTCGATCATCACTTGATCTGGATCATCACTGCTGGATCATCGTCACTGGATCTGGATCATCACTAGATCTGGATCAACACTGGCTATCATCACTGGATCTAGATCATCAATCGATCTGGATCATCACCGGTGCTATCTCATGATTCTTCTCGTCATAGGAAGTTCTACAGAGCCAGCCCTTTTTCATGCTGGTTGTAGGCATAGCCATCATGTAGGTCTTCAACCAGCACTTACATCTGACCTACTCATCAGAAAGGCATGCCCAACACTCACATCTGATCATGTAGGAACTAATCCTATAATCATATCAGAATGGACCAGCACTCACATTCACCAACATGATAGGACACACGTACTATCATCTGTGAAAAGGCTCAGCAATTACAACCACCAGCATGATAGGACACACCTAATATCATCTGTGGAAAGGCACAGCACTCACATCCACCAGCATGGTAGGACACACCTACTACCATCTGTGGAAAGGCTCAGCACTTACAATCACCAGCATGGTAGGACACACCTACTACCATCTGTGGAAAGGCTCAGCACTTACAATCACCAGCATGGTAGGACACACCTACTACCATCTATGAAAAGGCACTGCACTTACAGTCACCAGCATGATAGGAAACACCTACTATCATCTATGAAAAGGCACAACACTCACATCCACCAGCATGGTAGGACACACCTACTACCATCTGTGGAAAGGCTCAGCACTTACAATCACCAGCATGGTAGGACACACCTACTACCATCTATGAAACAGCTCTGTACTTACATCCACCCAGGTGGGAACACATCCTGCTCACAATGGTGGAAGGCCTTGCACTCATATCTGATCTTGTAGGAACCAATCCTACAGTCATATCAGAATGGACCCCAATCCTCGACTGAGCTACCTCTTAACTGACCAGGTGCCTCCATTCTCCTAGAGAATGGCAGTTTCCCTTACATCCGACCTGCTCAACGGAATGGCCAACACTCACATCTGACATGGAAGGAACCTAATCCTTTAGCCATGAAAGAATGGTTCAACCCTTACATCTGATCAAGTGGGAACACATCCCTCTATCACATTAGAATGGCTACTTAGTCCTAGACTGAGTTGTCCTGGTAACTGACCAGGTGCCTCCATTCCCAGAATGGCAGTTTCCCTTACATCTGTGCTACACGACATAATGGCCAGCACTCATATCTGACATGGAAGGAAGAAACCTCTCACCATGACAGAATGGCTCAGCCCTTACATCTGACCTACTCGTCATAATGGCTTTGGGACTCATCACTTTCCCTTGGAGGAAACCTTGATCTAGAGAACACCAAGCTTCTCCCTGAAGTACTCGAACTTCAGCCTAGCCAATGGCTTTGTCAATACACCAGCTATTTGTTCCTCTGTCGCAACATATTAGAGCTTCACTGCTCCTCTCTGCACCATATCCCTGATATAGTGATACTTGATCTCGATACGCTTCGACTTGTGATGAAACACTGGATTCTCTAATAGCTTTACACAACTCTGTTTGTCACAATCTATACAAGTAGCATTCAACTGGAGATCAAAAATATCAGACAGTAGCTTCCGCAGCCATACTACCTCATAACTAGCTGAACAAGTTGTGACATACTCTGCTTCAGCTGTACTCAATGCCACATAGGATTGCTTCCTGCTAAACCAAGAGATCACACCTGATCCCATACTAAAGCAACACCTTGAAGTACTCTTTCTGTCGATGGCGCTGTCTACCCAATCTGAATCAACATAACCCTCCAGGTTAATATTTTTATTCGCATCGTACTTGAGTCCATAATCAACTATACCTTTCAAGTACCTCAAAATATGCTTTGCAACAGTCAAGTGAACATGTCTCGGATCTGTCAAGAGCTGGCTCAAGGTGTTCACAGCAAAGCGAATGTCTAGTCTCATGTTTTTCAAGTACATCAATGACCCAATCATCTGACAATACATCATAGCATCAACCGACTCTGATGAAGCATCACTGAATAGCTTCAGGTTCGATGCCATAGGTGTGGCCATAGACTTGCATTCCATCATCCCAAACCTCTTCAGGATCTCTACTGCATACTTCCCTTGTCCAAGGAAGATTCCATCTGTACTCTGCCACACCTCCAAACCTATAAAGTAATGCATCATCCCCAAGTCCTTCATTTCAAACTCAACAGCAAGATTTCTCTTCATATTAGCAATCAACCCATCTGTACCTATCACAAATAGATCATCTACATACAGTAGGAGCATCACTGGGTTGCCATCTTCAACCTTGTAGTAAAGGTTGGAATCTGCAAGCCCAAACTGGATAGAAAGCTATCAATTCTTCCATACCAGGTCCTGGGTGCCTATTTCAAACAGTACATGGATTTCTTCATTCTGTATACATGAGACTCTCTGTCATGTGTCTCAAAACCGAGTGGTTGTTCTACATACACTTCCTCTTCTACTATACCATTTGAGAAGGCAGTCTTGACATCCATCTGGTTTATCTTTCATTTTTATCACTGCAGCCAGAGCAAGTACTGATCTGATGGAAGTGTATCTTGCTATAGGTGCAAAGGTTTCTTCATAGTCTATTCCTTCTTTCTGAGAGAAACCCCAAGCTACAAATCTTTCCTTATACTTTTCAATACTACCGTCTGCAGCATGCTTGATCTTGTAGATCCATTTGGCAGTTACAACTAACTTCCCTTATGGCCTTGGGACAACATCCCAAACATAATTCTTCATGATCGATTGATATTCTTCGATCATAGCATCCTTCCATTCTTTCTGTTATGCTGCTTCTTCATAACTGGAAGGTTATTTATCAATCACATAGTAAAGCTACATACCCAGAGTAGGATCTGGTCCTCTTTCTTTATCTGTGATTCTCTTCTAGAACCCCATATCTTTCCGCACCTTGGATGAGTTCTCATACCCTAGCAGGCTTCCTCTTATGAGGGTTCTTCTCCAGAGGTGGATCTACAGGTCTTTGTGGTTCCTCGAAATCTCGATCTTCTTCTTGAGTTTCTTTGTTCATGATTGTATCATGAATTCTGGGTACTTCTGCTTCTACTTCTTCAGGTTCTTCAGCAGGTATCTTTCTGTATTTGTTGTAAGCTGTGTCTTCATCAAATGTCACATCCCTACTGATGTCAATCTTCTTGTATCCTGGGAAATAGATTATGTAAGCCTTCGAGCTTTCAAAGTATCCCACAAATATGCCCTTCCTTCCTGAAGGATCTAATTTTGTTCTCTTCTCTTTTGGAATGTGTATGTACATAGGATAGCCGAATATTGTGAGATGGATAAATTTTGGTTTCTTGCCAAAGAAGACTTCTTCAGGAGTCTTGTTCTCAAGTACTCTATGTGGAGTACGGTTCTGTACATAAACCGTTGTTCTAGAAGCTTCAGCCCAAAGATGCATAGGAAGATCTTGGTCATGAAGCATTGCTCTTGCAACTTCCATGATGGTTATATTCTTCCATTCTGCAATCCCATTATGTTGTGGATTATAAGGAGTGGAAAACTCCCTCTTAATCCTTGATTCTTTACATAGCTCTTTGAATTCATTCGAAGTGAATTCTCCGCCATGATCTGATCAAATGGTTTTGATCTTCTTTTCAGTATGGTTCTCTATCAATGCTTTGAATTCCTTGAACTTACTAAATAATTCGTCTTTGTTCTTCATAAAGTAAACCCATGTCTTTCTAGAAAAATAAAAAATAAAAGAAACATAGTATGCATACCCGCTTAGTGAGTTTGATGACATAGGACCGCATACATCGGATTGGATGATTTCTAGTATGCTTTTAGCTTTGCTTTCACTGCTGGGAAATGTCTTCTTTGTATTCTTTCCTTTTTCACATCCTTTGCATACCCCATCATGTTTTGCTTGGAATTCTGGAAGACCTTCCACAGCTTTGCTTGCAACAGGTAGTGCTCTGTATGCCCATGTGCAAGCCTTCTATGCCAAAGCTCATTTGGCTCTACTGTGTCATGAACCAAGGCTTGTTCTTGATGACCTTTCAATTTGTATAGACCTCCTTCTTGTTCTCCAATCACTACCACATCATCGATAGTCTTTCCTCTAGGCCACATAATGATTTGACCATCTATGAATGCAACCCTCATTCCTTTTGCATCCAATGTTGATATGGAGAGAAGGTTCTTCTTGAGTCCTGGAACAAACAATACTTCTTTCATTGTTAGAGACTTACCAGAGTCTATTTTATATGAAGATTCACCACTACCTTTTATTGGATATTGGTAGTCATCTCCTAGCTTCACCTTGTGAGGTGATTCATGTTCTGACAGTCTTGCAAAGGATTCCTTGAATCCTGTCATATGGTTGGAAGCCCTACTATCTATAAGCCAATCATTACTCCCATGAGTAATGTTACCTATGAGAGTGGAGATCAAAACATATTCATCCTCGCTTGAAGAATCTTCACTTTCATATATGGATCTCTTCTTGGATGGTTCATCGTCCTCTGCAGCATGAGCATGATGTCTTCTTTTTTTCCCCTTCTTGTTATAAGAGTGGACCTTGTTCTTAGGACAATCTTTTGCAAAGTGTCCTCTTTCATCACATGTATAACATCTCACTTTAGATAAATCCTTTCTATTGTTATCCTTAGAATGAGAGTTCTTACCTTTGGAGTAATGAGGTCTTCTTCTGCTTCTCTTGGAGTGAACTGTAAGAGCTTGGTCTTCACTTCCCATCTTCTCTTCTCGAGCTGATATCTGTGCTTCTTCTTGATAAAATTCTTCCCATAGTCTACTGAATTCGAATAACTTATTTCTAGCACAGATTCCTTGAATGAAAGCATCCTGTTTGTGCCAGAAATTGTTTCTAAGGCTAGAGAAACAAGCCAACACAATCTCAAATATAAAACTCAATAAAACTAAGGTTTAGGGTTTGATTAAAAGGTTTTTAATGGTTGTAATCTTTAGGAACAATCAGGGAATACATTCAGAAGAAAAATAATAACTAAATCATAAACAAAAGATGATAAAGATGAATAATATATCACACAAGATCCAACAAAAACACTATGCTGAGGTTCATACATAAAAGACAAGCATTACCAGCAAATACACATTAACAAGTAATGAATTTATCAATTAAGAAACTAAACAAGTTCAATAGAGAAGCCAACACAGAAAAATGAAGGGGAAAAAGTCATATATCTCATAATTTCATCAGCAAATGCTTACAAGAGTCACAATACTTAGCTCTGAACAAGTCTGAAGACAAAAGCAGTCTGGAGACCTCCTGAAGCTCCCAAAAATCAGAATGCTCTCAATGGCTATCTCACCTCTCTAAATACTATTCTGTACAAAATCAGTTAGGTATCTAACCCTAACTGCCTTTCATCCACTCAATGAGGTAAAGTAAAAAAGTACAATATTACAAAATTACAAAATAGAAAACATGCTAAAAATAGAAAATCCCTAACATATGTGTTTATCAACTAACTAAATGAACAACTGACTCATAGCTCTTTCGCTGCTTCAGCCAGCAAAGCAATTCCATCTAGCATTTGGGACTTCTTCTTTGTTCTTTTTGTTTCTTTTCTATGTCAGCTATCTTTCTCTGAAGCTCTTCATTCTCCTGCTGCAAATCCTTAACTGTCTTCTCCAATTCTGTACAATGTATGTCAATAGTTATTTTCCTTTTGAGAACCTCCTTTGATACTGCTGTTAGCTCATGATAATGGTTATTGACATGCTGAAGATCTTCTTTAAGCTTTCTATTGGCCATCATCAGCCCCTGATTGATCTCTTGCATATGTTTCATCTGCTCTTTGTACTGTTTGATAATCTTCTGCAAGCTTTCTTTACCTGTGCCAACTAACCTTCCAGTCATGATCTCTTGTTCAAAATTGGGGATCTCAGGTATGTCTGACCCCTTATTTAACAGGTCTGGAATATTTGGGTCTTTCAGAATACCTGCTTGCCTAAGTATAAGTTCATCTTCATCTTCCCATTTTTTATCTTAAATAGGAGGTATTTCAGCTTTTTCTTTTTGCTGCTGCTTTATCAGCTCATTTCTTATCTCAAGAAATACGGTAAACAATCTAGACACTAGCTGCACTGTTTTTCTCTTGCTTGTAATGTTTATTTTACCAATTTCTGATTCTTCATTTGAAGAAGTATCATTCAAGACAATCTTTTGTTTGGAAACCAATTTTGGATTGAGCAACTTCTTCATATTCCATCTTAGCTTATCTGTTGCCCTAGTTTTAGGCCTCCAATATGGGGTTACAGTCCTTTTCTTCTTCTTATTAGACTTGACTGCTTTGATCTCTGAAGTGAAGAATTCTCTACAGGCTTCAGCACTTAGCTCTGCTTCAGCAATTGGCTGCTCCTCTTCCAATAAGTATCCCTCATCATCAAACAAGATGGTGATGGGACTTCTCTGTTTGGTCTGAACCTCATCTTTAGGCATAGCAACCTTTTCTTCAACAACAACTTTAATTTCCTTGGAAACTGCTGCTGATGTCAACTGCTGCCTAGGTTGCAATTTTTCTTCTGAAAACAATGAAGACCTGCCTGTAATGCCAACTGAAGACATTTTGAGTTTACTGTCAACCTCCACATGCTCTGCTGCCTTCTCAACTTTTACCTCCTCCTTGTCTGCAGGTTTAGTTTTCTAACTTAATTTTCTTATCATCACCTTCCCTTTGTCTGTTTTCCTCTTAGGCTGCTGATCTTCCTGCTTGAGCTGAAAACCTAACCAGAAAAGAAAAAAGTCCCAAGTTTTACCTTCATGCTGCAACACAGTGCTAATAATCAACTTAATTAGCCCATGATGAAAGATGGACTGAGAGGAATGGTCCATATGTCCTTTTACCCTGCTAGCCATTTTCGGCAAGCTTTTGAAAAAGAAAAATGGGAGGTTCATCTTGGACACCCCCACTATATGTTGCAGAAATCTGAAGTGATACTTAAATACAAAATCATACCTACCCTCACAAGTAATATAACTCTGCAAAATTCTTATTGGTTCAACCCATTCCTTTCTAAAATTTTGAATAAGGATGCCTTTACTCCAGTCTAGGTTGACATCTAGTAATAGGTATCTGTGAGGATCAAAGGAAAAAGGAAATTTTTTAAACCACAGTTCACCCTCATTCTTAATCCCTGTAGCTTCTGCAATCAGCTCTACTGTCAACCTGAATTTAAGGGTATCAAAGGTCACCATGTCATCTTTCAAGCATTGAGCAAACTTCCAAGACACTTTAGCATTATACCCATCTATTTTCTTGAAAAATTCCATCCAACCAGCCTGTTGGAACAACTCAACACATCCAGGGAGATTTTCAATCCAAGTTATATCAGTGGGTTCAGCCCTGTTCACTTTACCACTCTTACCACTCTTTCCCATTTTTTCATAAAAAACTGGAAGCTGTATGACTTCAGTAGATGATCTATGAATTGATTTTCTGCTTCTTAAGCCTCTTAACAACTCCCTACAATTTTCTTGACAGACCTGTTTATTTTTTTCAATAAGCAAAATAAATCTTCCCAGCAGGTGGAAGGATTCAAATCACCGAGAATTCAATGTTCTTCATCAATCTTGTGAGTGAAATTTAACCATCAATGAGTCTGTCATAAAAACAACAGACCACTATCCATCTTCAAAATGCATAATAAACCATAGTGTCTAAATGTTTTAGGTCACAGGCTACCGAAACTCCTCATTGCACTGTTAAGGAAACTAGATATCATGTACATTGTCCATTCAGATATAAGACTCTCCTTAATGTTTTCTTAATACAAACTGAGTTTTATCACAGAAAACATAACTTAGATCTTTTGAAGTATTCAAAATTTTCAGTGCAACTGAGGACTGTCACTCAATGTAGTTGTTCTAATGGCTTTCTATTTCCAGTATGTATTCCTACCTCTGTGTATCAATACCAACATCAATCCTTGAACCCCTTTTGGTATCACATATCAACAATTTCCTCACAGTTAAGACTTTGCAAATATGATATCAATCACTGGCTTCTCAGATTAACTGGAGACTACTTGTGTGTTGGATGAACCAAACAAAACATTCTGCAATATATTCAAATTATGCTTCTTGTAGCCTTAGTATCGAAAATGACACTAGGTCTCCCTGCAATCTTAGTCATTCAACTCATTTATCCCACTATGTATGAGTATCAGATCTTTTTGTGCAATTTAAGTGCTAAAACATACACAGTTTCCAACCCAAACTGTTTCGAGTTTCAGCAAATGAACAGTTCAACATAGAGCTATTTTTCAGTCCTCCATTCAACAAAACATCTCAGAATGGCTCAGGCAGTTGTTTCTTTGGTTGAAAGTTCATTTAAGAGCTTAATTTATCATTTCCCTTAATTAATTTTTCTAGAACGAACCCCACCGAAAAAACCCCAAATTAATAGACATTTCTGGGTGACCACGAAATACCTGTTTAATGCTCCACTAAAATTGCTTTAAACCAGTCTCCAAGCTGTTTAATGGCTGAATAGATGTCTTGATGTGTTTGATTTGATTACAGATGTCAGAATAAAGAAGCCCTAATCTCCAGGTGACCTCCAAAAACCTTAACCGAGCTCTGAAGCATCATTTCCGAACTTTGAGCCTAAAACACCAGTGCACTACAAGTTTTCAATTCCAAAATAGAGATAGGGATTAACTGTCTTCTCAACCAAGTTGGTTTAAACGAGCAACTGTCACGCTGAACTGTTTTTGGAGCAATGATGAGCACGATTTTCCTTATGATATGAAACTACCAATTCTCATGATGATCCCTGTGTTCACATGTAGCAAACAACTCACAGCATGTGATTAGACACTCACTGTTTGAAATCGTGGCAAAATTTTGCTAAAAAACCGGAAAAAATGAAGGTCGCGATATTCTTGTAGCGCACCTTCATTATTTTTTCTCCTTTGCGCTACAAGAATAATATCAATGCTATTTTATCGTTGTTTTACAGCTTTTAGGCATTTTGCATAAAGTTTTAAAAGCTGCTTGAGTGATAGCTATGCTCAAAGTATGCTTTGTGAATCCACCATTTGATATAATGACTTTCAAAAACCCATTTAAAATGTAAAGGATCAAAAAACAAAGCAAAAATATAAAAGCCAGATTTAAAATTTCACCTAACAACCAAAAATTTTCCTAAAAGAAACCAATAATCAAACTTAAAACAAAAGATTAACTTGAAATAAAATGTAAATCAAACAAAAATTAAAGAAACAAAACTCTGACTTAACATCTGGCTCCAGCTGCATGATGAAGACCTCCCTACGAGGCTTCAAGAACCTGTAGACCAGTGCATTCTGTCTACTAACTTATCTACGTGTCTGCAAAACTTCCATTGGGATATGGAGTCTTATTATGATTTACTCACCGGTATGTACAATGATTAGTGAAAATCCCCTTACAATCTGTAAAAATGCTTGAGGAATTGCCCATTAACAGGGCTGGACAACTCCTCACCTTCCAAGGACTGCAATATAAAAGTATTATTTTCCAAAACTTTTGATATCAAAAAAGGGCCAAACCAAAGATTTTCAAACTTACCATGCTTACCCTTTTGTTCTTTTCTTGCATCCCACCTTAGAACCATCTCACCTACTAAGAAAGTATTTTCTTTAATGTTCCTGTCAAACCTGTTTTTAATCTTGGCTCTGTACAGCTGTGCTTTTTCCTCCACCTTCTCTCTATTTTGCTATAACTCTATCATTTCAAAGATCGTCCTCTACATATCATTCGGTTCCTCTTGAGAATTCTGGAGGAATTTCATCACTGGAATCCCCAATTGAACAGGGAAAACTACTTTTGTACCATAAACCAACTGAAAAGGAGAAGTGCCAATAGCCTGCTTCACTATGATCCTATCTGCCCATAATGCATATTTCAGCATTGAATCCCAAGACCTTTTATTATGATCAAGTAGTTTCTTGATGCTTTGAATGATGTTCTTGTTAGATGATTCAGCCTGACCATTGCCCCGAGGATAATAGGAAGTTGAGTGCTTCAGAATGATGCCATTTTTTTCACAAAAGGCCACCATTGCCTTGGATTTGAATGCCTTTGCATTATCTGTTACTAATCTTTGTGGACAGCCAAACTGACTCAGGATGTTTTCTTCAATGAAATCCATGATTACCTTGTCTGTAGCATTTTTTGTGGGAATGGCTTCCACCCATTTTGTGAAAAAATATGTTGCAGTGAGAATCCAGTGATGCTGTCCTGAAGATGCTGGATTTATTTCTCCAATAAAGTCCAGACCCCATTGCTGAAAAGGGGCATTGACTGCAATAGGTTTCAAAGGCAAAGATAATAATTTCTTCTTAACAGCAAATTTCTGACAAGGAATGCAAGCTCTTACCTGCTGGTAAACATCTGTGAACAAGGATGGCCAATAATATCCAACTCGTAAAATTTTGTAGGCTGTGGCTTTCCAATACTTGTGCCCTCCACAGGCACCTTCATGAGATTCTGAAATCACCTCTCCTATTTCAGATTGAGCTAGACACCTAAGAAAGATACCCCCTGGATCCTTCCAGAACAATTGATCTTCTACCAAAAAATACTTAGTAGCTTTGAGTTTCAAAGATCTGGCAGCCTTCCAGTCCAAATGCTCAGGACATTGTAGAAATAACAGAAAATGAACAATGTCTGAGTACCAGGCTAATGAGGAATAAAATTCCATGATCTTTTCTCTTTCCATGAGTACTTGAGCTTCTTCAGGCACTAATTCTTCAACCATGACATGTAGTCCCAGATCCTGACAGTTTGATTCAGCCAGCAACTTGGCTAAACCTTGTCCCTTGACAAGCTTAGTAGGTCTGATCTCAACATCATACTCCATAATCTTGGCAATCCATCTGCCTCTTTTCCCTTCGCTATCAGGCTGTGTTAAAATATCTTTTACAACAGAATTTGGGACAAATGAAATAACTTTTGAATGTAGAACATAAATTCTGAAAAATTTCAAGGCCTTTACTAGTGCATAAGCCTGTTTTTCCAGTATACTATACTTCAGCTCAGAATCCCTGAGAGTTTTACTGAAAAAGGAAATAGGCTGTTCCAATCCTTCTTTATTCTTCTGAAGTAAGACTGCTGCAATTGTGTCTTCTGATGCAAATGAAAAAGTAAGGAATTCTTTGGTGAAATCAGGGCTTACCAACACAGGTGCTTCAGTAAGAGCCACCTTGATTTTTTCAAATGCATCCTTTGCTTCAACAGTCCACCTGACTTCTTGGTCCTTCTTCAACATGGCTGTGATCTGTTTAATAGTCTCAGCAAAATTAGGAATGAACCACCGCAGAAAATTAATTTTGCTAATGAATGATTGAACATCTTTTTTTCTCCTGGGTAAACTGATGTTCAGTATTGCTTTCACTCTTTCAGGATCTATTCTGATGCCATCAGCAGAAACCAGGTGACCAAGTAGTTTACCTTCTTGCACAGCAAAATGTGACTTTTTGGGATTCAGGGATAGGCCAAATTTTCTGCATTTTTGGAAGGTCTTCCTTAAATGCTTCAAGTGTGCATCATCAAATATTGAGAATAAATTAATATCATCCATATAGATAACCACAAACTTATCTTTTTCTCCAACAAATGCAATGTCCATTGCTCTCTGAAATGTTGCTCCAGCATTCATCAAGCCAAAAGGCATCTTGTCATACATGAATGTCCCTCAGGGGGTTGTAAAGGCTATCTTTTCCTTGTCATCAGGGTGCATGGCAATCTAATTGTACCCTGAGAAACCATCCACCATAGATATCCTCTGAGCTCCAACCACTTGCTGCAATACCTATTCAATCTTAGGAAGAGGATAGTTGTCTTTTAATGATGATCTATTCAGATTTCTGAAGTCAACACATAATCTAATTTCCCCATTCTTTTTTCTGACAGGAACCAGGTTAGCAACCCAGGAAGAGTACCTGAGAGGCACTATTATCTTTTCATCCAGCAGCTTCTTCACTTCCTTTTCAATCACAGGAAACAAAGCTGGATTGATCCTTCTTAGTTTCTGTCAGAAAGGTTTAACATTAGGCTTCAAAGGGACCTTATACTGAATGATTGTTGTATCATAGGTTCGTAGTTCTTCATAAGACCAGGCAAAGACATCTACATGTTCTTTCAAAATCTTGATATACCTATTTCTTTGTTCAGCTATCAGATATTTAGAAATTTTTACCATTTTCGGGTGTTCTGCTGAACCAATATTGCAGTCCACTACATTGTCTTCTAAAGATTGAACCATTGGCTTTGAAGGTGTATCATTTTTTGTAAAAATTCTTTCTAAAGGTACTAAACCTTTTGGGATGAATTTGCTCTTCAACTCAATAATTTTATGACCTGCAATTTCATCTTCAGCAAACTCATTTTCATCAAACTCATCTAACTGCTCATCCCCTTCATCCTCCTCTTGATCAATTTGGGAATTAGTAAACTCATCTGTAAGCTCAAGAAATTTTTTGATTTCAATGTCATCTTCAAATACCCTCCAGTGCTTCACATTATCAGGTACACATGGTGTGTACCTCACCTCTATGGGATACCTCAACTGAGTGGTTTTAGGAATTCTGAAGTGTGTGGTAGCCAAAGCTAATGAGTCTACAGTCTCATTATGATTCCTTGGAATATGTGTGATATTAAATGCTACAAAATAGTTTTTGAGCATATCCCATACCTCATTCTGGTATATTTTCAGCAAACCCTGCTTTACTTGATAGTTGTTCTTCACCTGTTGAACAACCATCTCAGAGTCGCCAAATGTAGCAATTTGCTGAATGCCTAAGTCTTTTGCAGCTTTCAATCCCAGTAGTAGAGCTTCATACTCAGCAGTGTTGTTAGTAGTAACAAATTCCAACTTATACATGAGCTTTACTGTCTCACCTCCAAGAGAAATGAGTACCGACTCCATCTCTAGCACCCTCTTTGCATGAGGATCCATCAAAGTACAACTGTCACAGTGCATCTTCTTCCTCTCTACTGTGTTTTATTGGCTGATATTTTTCCACTTGTAACAGACCAGCAGAATTATCCTCATCACTGAAATTTAACATGCAAGTTCCCAGGTCTTTGTCAACAGCATATAAGGGATGCTTAGTGGGGTTTTTATCATCTGTGACTATGTAAGCAAACTGCATCTCTCTGTGCAGTCTTCTATTTTCTCCACCAAACACAGGAATAGTGGCATAAGAGAGGTCCATATGTAAGGTTCCCCCAACCTTCTTAGCCCATGACCTAGACAAAAATAAGCCAAACTTTGGTGTAATGTCAACTACTACAACATCCATTATCACACTTTTCATAGGCAACTGAGCTAAGCTAACAACCATATCTTTAATTACTCCTAAACATTTCACAGCTCAAGAGTCAAAGGCATATAGATCATGGTAAGGTTTGGTGATACTGAGGCCCAGGGCTTCCATTACAGCTTTTTGCATCAAATTGTGGGAGGCTCCTGAATCTAAAAGACAATTGTGAATCATTTGGTCATGGACAGTCAAGGTGACATAAAAGGGAGGAGAAGCACCAGCCTCATTTTCAGTCTTTTCAGCCAGAGTTGATCCAATAAAAATTCTTGGGCTTTCTTCCTACACGTTAACTGTATCTAAAACAGGTCGATTACTGGGTACATTCATCACTTTCAGAACTGTTTGTTTATATGATGCATTTTGTATTAACTCAGTGAAAGGTACAGGAATTTTTAACTTCCCTAGTTCATTCTCCAAACTGAAATTCTGGACAGATTTGTTTACCTCTTCAATTTCATCATTCTTCTTTGATTTTTCTGTAGATTGCTTCTTTTCTATGACAGGATCAGGTACTTGTTTAGCAGGAACATTTGCTTTCTTTTTCGGGGCTTGGACCACTTGTTTTGGGCCTGATCTGAGAATAATAGTCTTCTTAGGTACATTCTGATGAACAGCAGCAGTTACATCAGTATTTTCCAAGCTTAAATCATCTTCAATTTCAAACATGTCAGCATCGTAGTATTCTGAATTCAGAAAATCTTCTTCAGTAACAAAACCTGTAGACAATCCATCTCCAAAATGGTTCATATCCTGATCAGTCTCAATCTCTTCAAAGAGCAGCTGTTCATCAACTTCTTCTTCATCAGCTACATTATTTTGAAGAGGTGGGGGCACTCTTTGATCCTCATTCTCTCTCCTTTCTCGCTGGATATCATTGTTCCTACGCTCTCTTGCTATAAATCTAGGAGCAAATTGCATTCTGAACTGATTTTGGTTGTTTGGATTCCTTTCAGCTTCTAGAGTAGGTTTTCTAGAATTCTTCTCAAGCTCTAATTTATTCAATTTTGCAGTAAGAATCTTTACCAGCTTTTCCATCTCATCTATCTTGGTTTCAGCAGACTGAGGAGCAACACTGGCTGAAACAGCTTCCTTCTTTCCTTTTCTTTCATAAAGCTGCTGGGCTGTTTCTTTCTTAAGTCTGTTTGAAGCCAACAAATTGGACTCTACCTCCAATGCTGCATCTTGCATGTTCAGCAAGGTGATAGGTCTTCTTTCTCTCAGTAATAAAGAAAATTCGTGATCAAAGGCATTTGCATAGGTAAGTTTAGCTGATGTTTCAGTAGGCTTAATTTCTGCTGGAATTTTACTATACATTTTGTTAAACCTTTTGGAAAAATCTGCAACAGTCTCCTCCTTTTTCCATCTGAGAGCTCCAAACTCAGTTATATAATAAGTGTGGTCCTTTGTGTCTCCCCATTACCTCATGAAAAGATCACAAAGCTCTTCAATTATAGTGATTGAGTTGGCAGGAAACTCTCTGAACCACTTCCTTACATCCCCATCAAGGCTCTAAACAAATACCCTCATCCATACATCTTTGATCTCAATGTTTTGATTGTCAGCATAACTTACGAAAGCCTCCCAATGTTCCTCAGCAGTGGTTTCCCCCTGGCCATTGAGCCTAGGCATATATTTCTGGTAATCCCTTCCAGGCAATGCATGTAAAGGATGAGGTAAGACTAATGGTGCATACCTGGCTGCAACCATGCGGTCCATCATATCCATGGGAGGGTTTTGGGCTGCCATTTTTGTACTGACTGGTTTTGAAGATGAGGAAGCTTGACTGGAACTTGTTTGAAAAGGGCTCTTTCCCACTTTCAGCTGAAAGAGAGGTATTTTACCAGGAGAAGGACTCTTGGCTTTCAAAAAGGATTGAGGATTAGTAAAAACTTGAAAAGTGCTCTCGGGGATGGTAGGTTTTATCCAAGGTGAGGTTTCAGCTGAATGTGATGAAACACCCAACTGGTCAGGGTCACAGCAGGGTGGTAAAGATTGAGACCTTCTGAGTTTTCTTGTTGTTTTGAAGATCTGTTTAGGGTCTGTGACACCCAATTGCAATGGAGAAGTAGGTATGTTTCTGGTTCCAATTCCTCTAGAAGCCACTGTGACAACTTGGTGAAAAATAGCCTTCAAAGTGTTGGTTTAAGTCCACCTCTTAAACCAAGAAAACTGATAAGTATCCCAGGGAAGATATGCTTCAGCTTCGTCCCTGGCAACGGCGCCAAAGATGTTTGTGCCGGAAATTGTTTCTAAGGCCAGAGAAACAAGCCAACACAATCTCAAATATAAAACTCAATAAAACTAAGGTTTAGGGTTTGTTTAAAAGGTTTTTAATGGTTGTAAGCTTTAGGAACAATCAGGGAATACATTCAGAAGCAAAATAATAACTAAATCATAAACAAAAGATGATAAAGATGCATAATATATCACACAAGATCCAACAAAAACACTATGTTGAGGTTCATACATAAAATACAAGCATTACCAGCAAATACACATTAACTAGTAATGAATTTATCAATTAAGAAACTAAACAAGTTCAATAATGAAGCCAACACAGAAAACTGAAGGGGAAAAAGTCACACATCTCATAATTTCATCAGCAAATGCTTACAAGAGTCACAATACTTAGCTCTGAACAAGTCTGAAGACAAAAGCAGTCTGGAGACTTCCTGAATCTCCCAAAAATCAGAACCCTCTCAATGGCTCTCTAACCTCTCTAGATACTATTCTGCACAAAATCAGTTAGGTATCTAACCCTAACTACCTTTCATCCACTCGATGAGGTGAAGTAAAAAAGTACAATATTACAAAATTACAAAATAGAAAACATGCTAAAAATAGAAAATCCCTAACATATGTGTTTATCAACTAACTAAATGAACAACTGACTCATAGCTCTTTCGCTGCTTCAGCCAGCAAAGCAATTCCATCTAGAATTTGGGACTTCTTCTTTGCTCTTTTTTGTTTCTTTTCCATGTCAGCTATCTTTCTCTGAAGCTCTTCATTCTCCTGCTGCAAATCCTTAACTGTCTTCTCCAATTCTGTACAATGTATGTCAATAGTTCTTTTTCTTTTGAGAACCTCCTTTGATACTGCTGTTAGCTCATGACAATGGTTATTGACATGTTGAAGATCTTCTTTAAGATTTCTATTGGCCATCATCAGCCCCTGATTGATCTCTTGCATATGTTTCATCTGCTCTTTCTACCATTTGACAATCTTTTGCAAGCTTTCTTTACCTGTGCCAACTGACCTTCCAGTCATGATCTCTTGTTCAAAATTGGGGATCTTAGGTATGTCTGATCCCTTATTTAACATGTCTGGAATATTTGGGTCTTTCAGAATACCTGCTTGCCTAAGTATAAGTTCATCTTCATCTTCCCATTTTTTATCTTCAACAGGAGGTATTTCAGCTTTTTCTTTTTGCTGCTGCTTTATCAGCTCATTTCTTATCTCAAGAAATATGGTAAACAATTCAAACTCTGGTTGCACTGTTTTTCTCTTGCTTGTAATGTTTATTTTACCAATTTCAGATTCTTCATTTGAAGAAGTATCAGTCAAGACAGTCTTTTGTTTGGAAACCAATTTTGGATTGAGCAACTTCTTCATATTCCATCTTAGCTTATTTGTTGCCCTAGTTTTAGGCCTCCAATATGGGGTTACAGTCCTTTTCTTCTTCTTATTAGACTTGACTGCTTTGATCTCTGAAGTGAAGAATTCTCTACAGGCTTCAGCACTTAGCTCTGCTTCAGCAATTGGCTGCTCCTCTTCCAATAAGTATCCCTCATCATCAAACAAGATGGTGATGGGACTTATTTGTTTGGTTTGAACCTCATCTTTAGGCATAGCAACCTTTTCATCAACAACAGCTTTAATTTCCTTGGAAACTGCTACTGATGTCAACTGCTGCCTAGGTTGCAATTTTTCTTATCAAAACAATGAATACCTGCCTGTAATGCCAACTGAAGACACTTTGAGTTTACTGTCAACCTCCACATGCTCTGCTGCCTTCTCAACTTTGACCTCCTCCTTGTCTGCAGGTTTAGTTTTCTGACTTAATTTTCTTATCATCACCTTCTCTTTGTCTGTTTGCCTCTTAGGCTGCTGATCTTCCTGCTTGAGCTGAAAACCTAACTAGAAAAGAAAAAATTACCAAGTTTTACCTTCATGTTGCAACATAGTGCTAATAATCAACTTAATTAGCCCATGATTAAAGATGGACAGAGAGGAATGGTCCATAATTCCTTTTACCCTACTATTCATTTTCTGCAAGCTTTTGAAAAAGAAAAATGGGAGGTTCATCTTGGACACCCCCACTATATGTTGCAGAAATACGAAGTGATACTTAAATACAAAAGCATACCTACCCTCACAAGTAATATAACTCTACACAATTCTTATTGGTTCAACCCATTCCTTTCTGAGATTTTGAATAAGGATGCCTTTACTCCAGTCTGGGTTGACATCTGGTAATAGGTATCTGTGAGGATCAAAGGAAAAAGGCAATTTTTTAAACCACAGTTCACCCTCATTCTTAATCCCTGTAGCTTCTGCAATCAGCTCTACTGTCAACCTGAATTTAAGGGTATCAAAGGTCACCATGTCATCTTTCAAGCATTAAGCAAACTTCCAAGACACTTCAGCATTATACCCATCTATTTTCTTGAAAAATTCCATCCAACCAGCCTGTTGGAACAACTCAACACATCCAGGGAGATTTTCAATCCAAGTTATATCAGTGGGTTCAGCCCTTTTCACTTTACCACTCTTACCACTCTTTCCCATTTTTTCATAAAAAAATAGAAGCTGTATGACTTCAGTAGATGATCTATGAACTGATTTTCTGCTTCTCGAGCCTCTTAACAACTCCCTACAATTTTCTTGACAGAACTGTTTGTTTTTTTCAAAAAGCAAAATAAATCTTCCCAGCAGGTGGAAGGATTCAAATCACCGAGAATTCAATGTTCTTCATCAAGCTTGTGAGTGAAATTTAACCATCAATGAGTCTGTCATAAAAACAACAGACCACTGTCCATCTTCAAAATGCATAATAAACCATAGTGTCTAAATGTTTTAGGTCACAGGCTGCTGAAACTCCTCATTGCACTGTTAAGGAAACTAGATATCATGTACATTGTCCATTCAAATATAAGACTCTCCTTAATGTTTTCTTAATACAAACTGAGTTTTATCACAGAAAACAGAACTTAGATCTTTTGAAGTATTCAGACTTTGTAGTGCAACTGAGGACTGTCACTCAATGTAGTTGTTCTAATGGCTTTCTATTTCCAGCATGTATTCCTACCCCTGTGTATCAATACCAACATCAATCCTTGAACCCCTTTTGGTATCACATATCAACAATTTCCTCATAGTTAAGACTTTGCAAATGTGATATCAATCACTGGCTTCTCATATTAACTGGAGACTACTTGTGTGTTGGATGAACCAAACAAAACATTCTGCAATATATTCAAATTATGCTTCCTATAGCCTTAGTATCGAAAATGACACTAGGTCTCCCTGCAATCTTAGTCATTCAACTCATTTATCCCACTGTGTATGAGTATCAGATCTTTTTGTGCAATTTAAGTGTTAAAACATACACAGTTTCCAACCCAGACTGTTTCGAGTTTCAGCAAATGAACAGTTCAACATAGAGCTATTTTTTAGTCCTCCATTCAACAGAACATCTCAGAATGGCTCAGGCAGTTGTTTCTTTGGTTGAAAGTTCATTTAAGAGCTTAATTTATCATTTCCCTTAATCAATTTTGCTAGAACGAACCCCACCGAAAAAACCCCAAATTAATAGACATTTCTGGGTGACCACGAAATACATGTTTAATGCTCCACTATAATTGCTTTAAACTAGTCTCTGAGCTGTTTAATGGCTGAATAGATGTCTTGATGTGTTTGATTTGATTACAGATGTCAGAATAAAGAATCCCTAATCTTCGGGTGACCTCCAAAGACCTTAACCGAGCTCTGAAGCATCATTTCCGAACTTTGATCCTAAAACACCGGTGCACTACAAGTTTTCAATTCCAAAATAGAGATAGGGATTAACTGTCTTCTCAACCAAGTCGGTTTAAACGAGCAACTGTCACGCTGAACTGCATTTGGAGCAATGATGAGCACGATTTTCCTTATGATATGAAACTACCAATTCTCATGATGATCCCTGTGTTCACACGTAGCAAACAACTCACAACATGTGATTAGACACTCACCGTTTGAAATCGTGGCAAAATTTTGCTAAAAAACCGGAAAAAATGAAGGTCGCGATATTCTTGTAGCGCGCCTTCATTATTTTTTCTCCTTTGTGCTACAAGAATAATATCAACACTATTTTATCCCTATTTTACAGCATTTAGACATTTTCCATAAAGTGTTAAAAGCTGCTTGAGTGATAGCTATGCTCAAAGTATGCTTTGTGAATCCACCATTTGATATAATGACTTTCAAAAACCCATTTAAAATGTAAAGGATAAAAAAATAAAGCAAAAATATAAAAGCCAGATTTAAAATTTCACCTAACAACCAAAACGTTTCCTAAAAGAAACCAATAATCAAACTTAAAACAAAAGATTAACTTGAAATAAAATGTAAATCAAACAAAAATTAAAGAAACAAAACTCTGACTTAACACATCCCATGACCTAGGAAGGCCATTCAAAGTGGTCATCACAATCTCTGCATTTTCCACTTCTTCATCAACAACTTCTAATTGTTCCTTGATCTGCAAAACCCTTGTGAAGTAAAACTAGATAGTTTCTGCATTCTGAATATTCACATTCTTCAGTTGGTTTCTCAGGGTCGTCTTCCGATTGATGTTCATCCCTTCAAACAATTTGGTTAGGGCATCAAACATAGCTTTAGGTGTCTTGAGAGAGGACACCTATGGGATAAGGTGATCCTTGATAGAATCAGCAATGATCCTCTTTTCCATAACCATATTCTTCTTATGTAAGGCTTTTTCCTCATCTCCCTCTCGAATTGGAACCTTCATGGATGTAGGAGTCTAATTCATTCTCTTCCAGGACCAGGGAGATCCTATACTTCCAGGCTCAGAAGTTATCAGCTCCCTCAAGCTTTTCATCAAGCTTGGTATGATGAGACATCTTAAATGAGAACCTCAAATGGAAATATAAAAGATTTTAGATCTTACCAGGTTCAAGTTGTCGGATCCAAAACTTGAGCTGAAATCTTGCAGAGTTGGTTCAGGAGCAAATTAGGGTTTTTCTTTTCCAGACTTCTGTCCACCCGAATGCCTTGAAATTTGTCCCTAACTTCGATTTTGGGGAGGATATCAATCCAGGCCTAGGCTCACTGAAAAATTCCTCTTCTGTGAAAAGCCCTAATTTCCGACAGTAGTGACAGGTCCAACCTCAGAATTGGATTCTGCTTCGACAGAAAGATGCGCCCTAAGGAGGAGAGTTGTTCCACCTTACTTTTTCTGAAAATTTGTGGAGGAAGATCCACAAACTAGGAAGCCCTAGTTCCCACAGCTACACAGTGTCTTCTTCTCAGGTTAGCTCTGATACCATGTGAGTTTTTCAACATTAAGCTAGCATTATGTTAGGATCTTTACTGAGAGAATAACAAGTATAGAAATCAAACACAAGAGACAATGAACACAGTGTTTTTGATAGGGGAAACCATAAATGGAGAAAACCCCGCAACTTCCTCAGAGATAGAATCAGCACCAAAATAGTAAAAGCCCCAAAACAGTAAGTCATCTCCCAACAACAGTAATCTTCTTCTTGTCTAGTCCCGGTGTCTTCTCCTTCCTCAACTATGCACTACACTTGAGTGTGTGAGTGATGTGTGTGATAAATAGAGAGGCTCACTCTCTCTTTATATTCTTTCGTTCACTTGAAGTGCACTCCAACTTGTCGGCCTCGCTTAATAATTACTTACTAGAGTCGACATCTCTAGGAGTGTCTAATAACCCTAGTGGCCCGGAACTGTGGGGACTTTAACTCTTACACAATTGGAGAGTTACCCACTATGACTTGACATGACTTGTTTACATTATTGATACTCCCAATCAGAACATCGGGGCATGACAACATGAATAAAATACATAATAGATACATCTCGGAATAAACATTGGGTTACAATACATAAGATACATAGATGAATACATTCTGAAGTTACAAATACATCAACACTAGACTTATGTAACCAAAAATGCCATCATGCTTCAGCTTCTCTGAATATTACATCCTTCTCCATTTGATGTTGTCTTTCAAAAAATTATCTGTAGACCTAGTCTGGAGCCCCGCATCTGGCCACTTGGTCCTTCCTTGCACTTAGGCACAACCCTCATCTTCCCACTTGGTCCTTCCTTCCATTCAAGCCCAGCCCACATCTATCCACTTGGTCCTTTCGGGATCATCCAATGCTATTTAAAGGAACCGGTTCCCTGTTCCTTTGGACTTAGTCAGATGCAGCAGGAATTATAGTCCCCTCCAGATTCCTTATGAGCATCTAAGTCAATACTTCAAGCCGACTGGGAGAAACATAGCCAAGGATGACTTTGCTAGAGACTTCTATCTTTTCCAAACTAACCCATGTACTCACAACTTGTTCATCAATTTCTACTAAGAGAGCATTCTCACTCATAGGCTGCCATGTATCCAGGGAGGTCTGCATTGCCCCTTCGAATACTACTTCCTTAAACAGTAGAGCTTCCTTCAAAAACCCAACCCAACTCTTCTACAAATTCGCCCAATGCAGCACTTCCTAATGGGGTTCATACAGCTACTGGTTCTCAACTTATAACACCAACTTCGACTGAGATGCCATCATGAATCACTCGAGTTCATGATTATGACTGGATCCTTCATGCATGTGATAAGTACACCATTTATTACTAAGTATGTCATCGATTCTGCTATCCCTCCTTTCATATTTTCTATCATTAACTGACGACGTCAACCCTACCTTCGATTTTTCCATCATGCCTTTTGGATCTGGTATCATTAACTAATGATGTCATCCACGCTGTCATTTCCATATTTGATAGTCATTATTGATTATTGACGTGATATACATTCACCATCATGTAGTATCCTATACACTGTGACCTACTCTATCTATCCCGGGTAACCCCATCCCTTTTTCTAGTCGTGGCCCTATCTTCTTAGCGTAGCCTCCCGTGGATCTGCCATCTTTACATGTTGTACAACCTTAGCCCAACGGACTACCTTGTCGTAGCCCTCTTTCCTCAGTGCAGCCTCCTACTGACACGTAACCTTTCTTCTGTCGCACCCCCTTACTCTGGTGGAACACCTTGTCGCATCCCTTTTCCCTTAGCGCAACCTCCCGCTGACACGCAAACTTTTGTCTGTCGCACCCCCTTGTCTTGGGCGCAACAATTTTTTGTGTCTAACTGGATATTCTCTATTGATTCTCCTACCCTTTAACCTAATATCCCCCCCCCTCATGGGCCCACTATACCTCTTGCTACCTATATCTGACTGCTCTCTCGCTTTTTCTTTCATTACGCAATGCTTCAAACAGTGCGCCCTTTTGCCCTTGTCTTATAGGGCTTCAAGAGGCTACCATTCATGAGCTTTGGCAGCACTGATCCATCTAACTGCTGCAATTGAAATGCACCCCCAGAAGTAATTGAATGAAAAAGATACGGGCCTAACTAGTGCATTTGTAACTTACCTGGATTCTTTATGAACTTGCTGTCATATAACAGCACCAAATATCGTTGAGAAAATTGTTTGCTTTTAATGTGGCGATCATGCCACGCCTTATGTCGATCCTTCTCTACATGCTGCGAGAATCCCGTGATGAAGCGGTCCTCTTCTAGTTGAAGTAGCTGCATTTCTCTCTCCTCAAGTGCCTCTTCATCACCCATATCGATTGGTGTGGCGATGTGCATACTAGGAATAGTGTACTCCATAGGAATAACCGCCTCTTTCCCATATACCTATTTGAACAGTGTCTGTCCTATGAGCCTCTTGCAAGTGGTGTGGTACGTCGATAGTACCGTACGGATCTTTAAATCCCAATCATCCTATTTAGTATTACATACCTTCATCAATGTGGTTTCCAATATTTTTTTGAATGCCTCTACAGTTCCATTTTCCTGTGGATGATATGGGGTGCTTTTCTTGTGTTGTGCCTGCAACTCCTCTGTCAGTGATTTTACTGTGCGGTTGATAAAGTGGATACACTGGTATCTCATCAATATTCTAGGGCACTTGAACCGTGTCACGATGTTTTCAAATATGAACTTTTCTACTATCGCAGTGGTGCAATCCATAAATGGTGTGACCTCCACCCACCTGGTCAGATAGTCAGTTGTTGTGGTGGTGTAGTGTACACCAGTTTGCTTCCCTGCAGGGTGGATTGGACGCACAAAGTCCACGTCCCATTTATCAAAAGGTTGTAAATTTACCTATGGTATAAGCACCATATCATCTCACCGCGATGGTTTCTCGACACGTTGACAGACATCGCAAATCCATGCATAGTATATAGCATCATTATGCAATGTAGGCCACAATAGCCCAGCGTGCAGTATCTTATGTGCGGTATCCATTCCTCCATAATGTCCACCCCCAACTCCTGCATGGGATTCTTCCAGAATTTTCCCTTATTCATGATGTAGAATGCACCGTTGTAGGATCTCATCAGGTCCAAACTTGTATAATTGTCCCATGATCATTGGAAATCTGAAGCCTTCCCTACCAACTGTATCTTTTGACTAGTATTTATCTCGTTTGGTGCAACTTCGGTTGCCAGGAACTAAATTATCGGTGCATAATGGTCATCTACGATATCAACTTGAAATAACTGTGCATCCGAAAATCCATCATCAATATTGGTGGGCTCTTCACCTATCTCCATGCGGGACATATGATCAGGACCAACATTCAGGCGTCTTGGTTTCATAATTATTTCAAAATCAAATTCTTGAAAAAGAAGTATCCAACGGCAAATATTCCCCCCCAACACAGGCTTATTGACCAGATACTTCAAATCCCAAGACACAATGCCTGAATTTCTACAGTGCATGTGACCATCGCCAACCCCTCTCTTTCTATGGGTGTGTAATTTTTCTCCGCAAAGAATAAATTTCTGCTAGCAAAGGTGATCGAATGATCTAGATCTCCTTCTCCTGGTTGCGCGAGAACCATTCCCAGCGCAACGGACAAGTCATTGACATGGACATGAAACTCCTTGGTCCAATTGGGGAATAGAATTCAATGTATCGAAGTGACTTTGACATTACTAGATCCATATGAATGTAGCATCCTTCTTTAACAGTTTCTCCATGGGCACAGTAATCGCAGCATAACCATGGATAAACTTGCGATTGTACCCAGTATGCCCCGGTGTTGCATGAAGAATCTTCGTATTAGTGGGTGGTGGTAGGCTCAGAATGAGCACAATCTTCATGGGATCAACCAAAATCCCTTCGTTACAAACGATGTGACCCAACAATATACCGAATGGCGCATAGAAGATGCAATTCTTTGAATTCAATGTGATCTGATGCTGTCAACACATCTCCATCATCAAGTGAAGGTTTTCCAAGTGATCCTTGATCAATCCGTAGACTTTCTAGTCATCCATATACACTTGCAGAAACTTTTGAATAAAGTATTTAAATGCAACGATGACAACCTGAGAGAATACTGCATGCGCATTCTTTATTTCGAATGGCATTACTGTGTACTAAAAGAAACCCCATTCGATGACAAATGTGGTTTTGTGGCGGTCTTCCTTTGTAGTTCTGATCTGGCGATACCCAAAAAATACATCTATGAAGGAATACATTTCTTGACCACCTACTCTTGGCAAGAACCTCATCCATGAAAGGTTTCAGAAAGGGATCATGCATGAAAGCAACATTCATCTTCTTGAGATCGATACAGATTCGTATTTCCCCAGTATTTTTTATCTTGAACCACCGTAGGACTTATCCATTCTGATTCTTCAACGGGCTAAAAAGGTATCTCTCTTAGTCGTGATATCAAACTATGCTTTCTTATTACCTACCAATCACACTTGTTACCATGGTCCATCTTCTCTAGTCATTGCGCCTCCTTGAGTAACAATCCCAAAATCAACATCCTCTGTCCGTCGTTCTGCTAGAATGGTCGCAACCGTCGACCCTTGATTCTGGTTTTGTGGCGGAGTCTGATTCAGTGGTGGATTTTGGTTCACTGGTGGGTTCATAGGATGATTGATATTCTGATTTTGTACTGGAATTTGGGGCTGAACTTGATTTTGTAATTGTTTTTGATTTTGTATTTTATTCTTGGCCTAGAACTGATTTTGATTCTACAACAACAGAACATTATCGGCCTTCCATCTCGCGATTAACTGAGGAAAATTTTCAACAGTATGATCATTCACCACGCAGCACATGCATTGTAAATGGGGACAATCTCTTTGATAGTGTCCAAATGTCCCATAGTTATAACACTAGATTGATGCACGACCTTATCCTCCTCCATGGTCGAAACCTCCTCTTCCTCTGAATCCAAATCCTTCGTGGTATCCTCCTTGTTGTTGAGCTACCTGTTGTTGATACTGGGGTTGTGCCATTTGTTGTTGTTGGGGATTTGGTTGTTGCGAAACATAGTGCATTGCTTGGATGTACTGCTTCTATGGCAGAGCCATTGGGGTCTTAGTGTACTGCAGTCTCGACGCAAACTGCGGGTTCGGTACATCCTACATCTGTGGCTGTGATGGAATAAACTACATCTGTGATAGCGGGGTATACTAGACTTGAGGTGGCGGCTATATCACCAGTGGCTGCTGCACCATGAGAGGATCTTCACCTTTCACAAAATATGCATCATAGGTCCACTTTTGAAGTAGATTATAGGCTCAATAGTCCCTATCCTCATTCCCAACTGAGCGACAGAAGGTGCAATATAAGCTTCCTGGCTTCGTAACCATTTTTTGCATGTAGGTACAATCTTCATGTCGGTGCCCATACACTTGACATATGTGACACCACAACACACTACCACAACTCAACAGGTTCAGCACTCCTGAGAGTAGATAATTTTGAAAAGAAGGACAAGTATCTTTTGTGTGTCCATCCACTTGACACCAAGTGCACCACAAGCCATCATGTTCATCTTTTGCTTTCTTGATATCCTGCAGTTGAATTGTTAGGCTCATCGGTTGTGCTTGGATTTGGTTCATGCCGACAGCACATTAGAGGAAATTTGGGATCTAAAATGGTCCTTATAAGAAAACACACCAACAATAAGTTCTTGTGAGTTGGAATTGAAGAACCAATAGAATTCCAATAAAATGAGTCAACCATAATGGTTGAATTGACATATTTGTCATAAAAAAACTATTTTTTTTATTCATATTTTTGACATATCTCCTTGTGTTTTACTCAAATTTTGACTAGGAGATCTTGTTGGATGTGAAATTTGATTCCACATCCAACGAGTACCCACACTGCATACTTTTGACGGACCCCGCTACCCCAAAAACAAGAAATACCTTAAAAACATGATGATGACATCATTATCACATTTTTCAGGTATTTCTTGTTTTTGGGGTAGCAGGGTATATCAAAAGTGCAATGTGGATACTCGTTCAATGTAGAATCAAATTCTGCATCCAACGACCTCCCCCTATCAAAATTTGAGTAAAAACAAAGGGAGATATGTCGAAAATATGAACACAAAGTGTAGTTTTTTTCTTTTTTCCTCCAAAATTAATAAATATCATTTTATTATTTTAACTATTATTTTATTATTTTCCTTAGGAGGCCCATTTTAGACCTCAAAATTCCTCTAATGGTTTCTTCAATAGGTGAAGCTTCCAGCTTCATCACAATTTCCAGAGACTCGCTCTACGTCATGATATTTTGTTGCATTAATGGGTGTCGGATATGAGGGACCACTACCGTAATGAACCATTCTTTATGTTGGACATAACTCATATCAGAGTTGACCCGTGCCATCAGTGTCTTAAACCTCTGATTGAAATCCCAAACCGTCTCATTAGGGAATTGCCTGATTTCCTTCAACTCTGGGCTTTCAATTTTGGTTTCTTGAATCCTTCAAGTAGTCCCTTCTAAATCTCATCCAAATTCTTCATAGCAGTCCCCTGCGAGGTCTGTATGAGTCTCATGTACCAGTCGACCGCATGACCCCAAACGGTGGTTGCTAACTTTCCTTTCTTTTCATCTTCGTCGGTGGTCTGTCTGGAAATCCAGAATGCCTCACATAAAAACCAATACTATTCTAGGTCATTAGTGCCATTTCCATGGAACATAGGTAGCTTCATATCGTCTCCTTCCATCCTATATATTCTTCCTGTAGCTTTTTCCTTATTACTAGATGTTGTCTGGCACGTCGGACATGTCGATGTAGATTGTGTATATTTTCTTGATGATGGAGTAGTCCGCAGAGGTGTGGACACATTGCTACCAGGGTTTGACCTTACTTACACCCTGGGCGTAGCTTGGGTATGCTCATCCTCTTCATCGCTATAGGGCTGCTTCATGCCATGTGGTTATCCTTTGTGATATTTCATTCTGATCAAAGTAGCATCTCCTATCCTCTGCCTCTTCTCTTCTCAGAACCTTGCTCCTCCCCTTGTACAACCACTCCCATCCTCAGCCGCCCTCACAGTCTCGTCAAAACTTACACCCATCTAACCCTTATCTTTCTATTTGTCACCCCCCTTTGATTGCGATGTTCACAGCCTCCACACACTAGAGTCTTACTACTGAAGGTGCATATTTAGTATTCCCTTTTCACAAACAAGCATCTAGATTGACAATTGCAGAGACGGCAAGAACCTACCTCGTGGTCCGTTGAAAAATTCTCGTTCTTCTTCATTGTAGGACTTGTTAGTATCAATCGCAAAATCAGTGATGTATCTTTCTAGAATATTGTTCAACCATACTTCAACAGCCCATGATGCCTTATTGTCAATTTCTTGGAGGTCTTGAATCAGCTCGGTGGTCCAGGATGCCGACTCTCCTCCTTGGAAGTTACACTTATTGTAGGTGAATCATGCCAACTACTCATAGAGTATGATAGGAAACTCATAGAAAAACCCTTCATGAGGACCGCCATGAATGTACCTTGCCAACCATGTGTTTTTCATCAACTTTGGATTTTTATTCTTAGCTTTAGCGAACTCTTTTGCACTCTTAGGTCAAACCAATCTTGGATCTCTGGTTTTGTCAGATGCCACAACATATCCTCCTCTTCAATCACAACGAGGTCCCACCATCGAAACCATTTGTTAGCGAATACCCACCAAGAAAACCTCATCGATAGGGGTTTCCACTCTGTCAATGCCCAACAAGCACAATCTCCCTGAGCACCAGCCTAGATAGTTTTTATCGTGCTCAACAACACCCGCAGAGCAGATGAAGTCTCACCCGAGATGTTCAAGGGAGGGTTGTCAGAACCACGTTTCCAGTAGTAAGGAGGAGGATCGAGGCATTAGAGATTTATCAACATAACTATAAGATCTAGCAGAACCATTTATCAGATATCACAGTATTCATCACAGATATATATTTTCTATCACAGATCTAACAGGTCGCATCATTCAACTATTTATCACAGCAGTACATCATTCATTATTGATAAAACAGGATCATAGCAGCATATAAATACAGAAAAAATACATCACATCATATGTAAGAGGAACAAGGAGAATCATTGATTGATCTCAATATCCATCATATCATATTGCTTTCATCACAACAAATCCAAAACAACAGTCTTCTTTCTCCACATCAAGAGAAAGATCAATCCACAGAGTCACTCACAAATCACCAAAAGACTCAGTCTCATCTCATACATATCTCATGATCATTATATACAATTGCAATTCTAATCTATATATAGACTTGTGCCGTTACATTCAATGGTCCACTTATAACTAACTTCTAACTGATTTAACCACTAATTACCTATATCCACAAAATTTGGTCAACCAATACAAAAATATGCATAAAATATTCAAAAGCAGTTTATTTTCCATTTGTCATGCTTTGTTTGAATTGTGTGGTGTCACGTGAGCTTGCGCAGCATCCGCGATGTTGCATAACTCACGTACCCAAACCCTTGCCAACACACCCCCAACACACTCTTGTGGATTTTCCTTGAGATACGTTAGCTTCCCATGGTGTCTTCCATGATCCTGAAGAGAAGAAACCATTACATATTATGCATCAGTGTGCGAGTGTTTCCATATTTTCCAAAGTACATTTTGGCTGTAACTGCTTCCTTCAATGTTAATTGTAGTAGATTTAAGCAAACTTCTAGACTTATGTAACCGATAACACCATCATGCTCCAACTGCTCTGAATACTACATCCTTCTACATTTGTTGTTGTCTTTCAAAAAATTGTTTGTCGGCACGGTCTAGAGCCCCGCATTTGGCCACTTGGTCTTTCCTTGCAGTCAGGCACAATCCTCATCTACCCACTTGGTCCTTCCTTGCATTCACACTCAACCTGCATCTTTCAACTTGGTCCTTCCAAGCTCATCTGATGCTGCCTAAAGGACCTGGTTCCTTGTTCCTGTAGACTTAGTCAAATGTAGCAGGAATTCTAGTCCCCTCCAGATTCCTGATGATCATTTGATTTAGTACCTTAGACCAACTGGGAGAAACATTGCCAAGGATGGATTCACCAGAGACTTCTATCTCCGCCAAACTAACCCACGTACTCACAACTTGTTCATCAATTTATGTTGAGATAGCATTCTCACTCATAGGTTTCCTCGTATCCAAGGAGGTCTACATTTCCCCTTCAAATACTACTGCCTTACACAGCGGAGCTTCCTTTAACAACCCAACCCAACTCTTCTGCAACTTTGCTCACTGCAGCACTTCCTAATGCGGTTCATACAGCTACCGGTTCTCAGCTTATAACACCAAATTCAACTGAGATGCCATCATGACTCACTCGGGTGTATCATTATGACTGGATCCTTCATGCGTGTGATAAGTACACCGTTGATTGCTAAGTATGCCTCTGATTCTTCCATCCTTCCTTTCATATTTTCTATCATTAATTGATGACATCAACCCTACCGTCAATTTTTCCATCATGCCTTTTGGATCTGCTATCATTAATTGATGATGTCATCCATGCTGGTGTTTCTATCTTTGACAACCGTTATTGAGTATTAAAATGATATATGTTCACCGTCATGGAGTCTCCCTTACACTACGATCTACTATGCCTATCCATGGTAACACCATCCCTTTTTCATGCCGTGGCTCTATCTTCTTAGCATAGCCTCCTGTAGATGAACCACCTTTACCTATCACACAACCTTGGCCCAACGAACCACCTTGGCCCAATGGGCCACCTTGTTGCAGCCCTCTTTCCTCATCGCAGCCTCCTACTGACACGTAACCTTTTTTCTTCCACACCCCCTTGCTCTGGCGGACCACCTTGTCGTAGCCCTCTTCCCTCAATCCAGCCTCTTGATGACGTGCAAACTTTTGTCTATCACACCCCCTTGTCTCGAGAGCAACCATTTTCCATGGCTAACTAGATATTCTCTATTGATTCTCCTACCCTTTAACCTAATATGTCCCCCCCCCCCTCATGGACCCACTATACCTCTTGCTACCTATCTCTAGCTACTCTCTCGGTTTTTTTTTCATTGTGCAGTGCTTCAGACAGTGCGCCCCTCCACCTCTGTATTATAGAGCTTCAAGAGGCTACCATTCACAAGCTTTGGCAACACTACTCCATCTAACTGCTACAACTAAACTGCACCCCTAGAAGTAATTGAATGAACAAGATATGGGCCTAGCCATTGCATTTGTAACTTACCTGGATGCTTTATGAACTTGCTTCTGTATAACAGCACCAAATCTCCTTGACAAAATTGTTTGGTTTTAATGTGGCAATCATGCCACGCCTTCTATCGATCCTTCTTGACACGCTACTGGAAGCCCACAATGAAGTGGTCCTCTTCCAGTTAAAGTAGCTTTATTAAGCACTCCTCAAGTGCCTCTTCATCACCCATACCAGTTGTTGTGGTGATGCACATACTAGGAACAATGTACTCCATAGGCATAACCACCTCTTGCCCATATACTAGTTTGAACAATGTTTGTCCTATGAGCCTCTTGTAAGTGGTACGGTACGCCCATAGTACCGCAAGGATCTTTAAATCCGAATCATCTTGTTTGGTATTACATACCTTCCAGCTCATTGCGGTTTCCAAGATTTTGTTGAAAGCCTCTATAGTTCCATTTTCCTGTGGATGATATGGGGTGCTTGTCTTGTGCTGCACCTGCAACTCCTCTATTAGTGCTTTTATTGTGCGGTTGATAAAGTGGCTACCCTGGTTGCTCATCAATATTATAGGGCACATGAACCACATCATGATGTTTTCAAAGATGAAATTTGTTGCTGTCACAGCGGTGCAATCCACAACTCATGCGGCCTATGCCCACCTAGTCAGTTAGTTAGTTGTTGTGTTGTGATGATGTATAGCGCACCAGTTTGCTTCCCTGGCGGGTTGATTGGGCCCACAAAGTCCACAACCCATTTATCAAAAGTTTTTAAAGTTACCTATGGTAAAAGCGGCATCTCATCTCGCCGTGTCGGTTTCCCAACACATTGAAATATATCGCAGCTCTGTGCATAGCTTGTAGCATCATTATACAATGTAGGCCACCATAGCCCAGTGCGAAGTACCTTACGTGCGATATCCCTTCCTCTGTAATGTCCACCCACAACTCCTGCATGTGCTTCTTCCATAATTTTCCCTTGTTCATGAGGTAGAACACACCATCGTAGGATCTCATCAGGTCCAAGCTTGTATAATTGTCCCATGATCAGCTAGAAATCTGAAGCCATTCCTACCAACTGTTTCTTTTGACTGGTCATCATCTCCTCCGGTGCAACTCCAGTTGCCAGGAACTAAATTATCGATGCATAATGATCATCTATGATATCAACACAAAACATCTGTGCATCCAAGAATCCATCATCAATATTGGTGGGCTCTTCACTTGTCTCAATGCAGGACAGATGATCAGGACTAGCATTCAGGCATCCTGGTTTCACAATTGTGTTGAAATCAAATTCCTGAAAGGGAAGTATCCAACGGAAGATCTTCCCACCCAACACAGGCTTATTGACCAGATACTTCAAAGCTGAATGGTCAGTGAACATTTTGAAGTGACCGCCCAAGAGATAATGCCTAAATTTCTGTAGTGCATATACAATCGCCAACCCCTCTCTTTCTGTGGGTGTGAAATTTTTCTCTGCAAATGATAACTTTCTACTAGCAAATGCGATCGGATGATCCATATCTCCTTCTCCTAGTTGCACGAGAACCACTCCTAGCGCAACGAATGAGGCATCGACATCGACATGAAACTCCGTGGTCCAATCGAGGAACACAAGTATAGTTGTTGAAGCCATCTTGGCCTTCAATGTATTGAAGCGACTTTGAAATTCCTATCTCCATATGAATGTGACATCCTTCTTTAAAAGTTTCTCCATGGGCAAGGTAATTGTAGCATAACCACGGTTAAACTTGCAATAGTACCCAGTATGCCCTAGTGTCACGTGAAGCATCTTCATATTAGTGGGTGGTGAGAGGCTCAGAATGAGTACAATATTCATGGGATCAACCAAAATCCCTTGGTTACAAACGATGTGACCCAACAGTATCCCAAATGGCGCACAGAAGATGCAATTCTTTAAATTCAATGCAATCTGATGCTATCAACACCTCTCTAGCATCAAGCGAAGGTTTGCGAAGTGATCCTTGATCAATTCGTAGAATTTCCAGTCATCCATATATACTTGCAAAATGTTTTGAATAAAGTAATTAAATGAAGCAACAACAACCCGAGAGAATTCCAGAGGCACATTCTTCAGCCCAAAGGGCATTACTGTGTACTGAAAGCAACCCCATTCGGTGACAAATTTGGTTTTTTGGTGGTATTCCTTCGCAATTTTGATCTGGACATACCCATAAAATCTATCTGTGAAGGAATACATTTCTTGAAAACCTACTCCCTCAAGAACCTCATCTGTGAAAGGTATCGGAAAGGAATCATGCATGCAAGCATCATTCAGCTTCATGAGATCGACACAGATTCATATTTCCCCATTCTTTTTATCTTGAACCACCATAGGACTTATCCATCATGATTCTTCAACAAGCTCAACAATCCCTGCATCTAGCATCTGATTAAGTTCATCCTTAACCCTTTATTTATATCACAAATTAAAATGGTATGGCCTCTGTTGTACTAGTTTTACATCTGGTTTTAAAGGGATTGTCATTTCCCCTAGGTGACCCAATATCCCCTTCATTTTTGAGAATTTTGTAGGTAACAAATCTTGAAACTCATATAGGATATATGTGATATTTTCCATCATCTCCTCGTCCGAGTAGTCCCCAATATTGGCAAATTTCAGATTCTCCTCCATCCCAATGTTAGCTTTCTTAATCTTCAATGGCTAAGTCATGGGATCCATCGACACATATGGAGCTATGACATTCCAACTTCATTCAGTTTTTGGAATATTAATGTTGCACAATTCATTATCATCTTTCAGCTCACCAGAGAGGTTGCAGCATTCCATCATTGATTGCAGGTGGCAATGTGCATGTGGGTCCACAGGATATGTGACTGGCACCACTTTCAAGACTATGTCTCAAATGATCTGTAGCGCATTGTTAACTTCTGCATTAGCATATGCAAAGCCAAAGGTATGCACAAAGAAAACAGTCAACTCCTCCCAAGTGGAAATTTCTCTGTGCAGCTCAACGGATATGTACTAAGACCTTGGCATTTCATCCAATGTGTGAATAAAAGCATGGAACCACTCATCCTTGGGTCACAATGTCCACAGTTTTTGGAATTCCTTCAGATGAATACAACGGTTATTCTGCCCATCATACCTCCCAGTGTGATATACCTCCAGATCTCCAAAGTGCACGGTCATTATCCTTCGACACTCTTCTCATTCATGAATAGCCTATGTATGAACTTCCCACCAGCATGCTAGAGTGGCCTTTAATGCTTCTCATAATGCCAACAAGCGTTGAGGCACAGATACCTTTGCTTCAAACTCCTAGAGGAACCTAGATAGTTTTGGTAGTCCTTATTATATTGGAAACTCAATGATCTCATTTGCGACATGGTGCAGAGACTGTGTGATCAGCCCACACTTTTTGAGTGATACCTCATGCATCTGGTTTTTCCAATTTTCCAGCATGTCATCAGAATCAAAGGATGCATATCTAGCACTGTGCCAACCCAGTTCTTTATCTATAGTAGGATGGATGTAATCCTCAGAGATTTTGTAAATGTGATCTCATCCTCTCACAACTTCACCTTTTACTAGTTCAATATATCGCCTTCCTTCATTTGGATCCATCGAGGCAATGACTCGGATTTCCTAGTTCTCAAATGTCATCAACCGCTTCTTAAAATTTATCATGGCCATGTTGTCATTGGCCCATCCAATCTATAGCGGCATAGTAGAGGAACCCCCTCCATCAACGAATTCAATTACATCGAAATCAGCATGAGTCCTCATACCTTCGACATCTACAACCAAATTCAACACACAACCGATCGGTTGAACTTTGGCCTGATTAGCCAATCTCAGCTACACGGGGGACCAGTCGAGCTTCGGCTCTCCCATCTTCTGCCACGTCTATTTTGTCAGGATATTCACATATGACCCAATATATAGAATAAATTAATCAACTTCGTAGTCCCCAATCTGGATGTTCATCCGCATTTCCTTACCCGTCTTTTACTTCTGTAAAGAATTCACCGCAGAGTCCTGCAACTCTTTATCTGGCAGGTGCAACAACTTCTCGATCTCAACTAGAGCATCGAAATATTTTTCTAGGGATAAATAACTCTCAAAGAAATTATGTAATGTACCATACTACCGCAATGGTCCAGCTTCTAACGGAGAATCAAAAGTAGAAGGCATGCCAAAAATAGATGTCTTACCAGGATTTCTTCCAAGCACCTCACGAGCTCCAAAAAAGGTATCTCTCTCAGTCACAATATCAAACTGTTCTTTCTTCTTAACACCCAATTGCACTTGTGGTCACAGTCCATATTTTCAAGTCATCACGCCTTCTCAAGTAACAATCCCAACATCAACATCATATATTCGTGGTTCTACTAGAATGGTCGTAACTGTCGACCCTTGATTCTGGTTCTGCGACGGAGTCTGATTTGGTGGTGGATTCAGGTTCACTGGTGGGTTCATAGGATGATCGATATTCTGATTTTGCACTGGAATTTGGGGCTAACCTTAATTCAATAATTTCTGCTGATTTTGTATTTGATTCTAGGCCTAGAACTGATTCTGATTCTATAACAATGGAACATTTCCAGCCTGTAATCTCACTATTAACTAAGGACAATTTTCAACAGTATGATCATTCACTACGTAGCACACACATCGTAAAGGGGGCCAATCTCTCTGATAGTGGACAAATTTCCCACAATTATAACACTGAATTGATGTGTGACCTTGTCCTCCTCCATAGCCAAAACCTCCTCTTCCTCTGAATCCAAATCCTCGGTGGTATCCTCCTTGTTGTTTAGCTACCTGATGCTAATACTGGGGTTGCGCCATTTGTTGTTGTTGGAGATCCAGCTACTGCTGAACATAGTGTGTTGCTTGGACGTACTACTACTGTGGTAGAGCCATTGGGGTCTGAGTGTACTACAGTCTCAATGTGAACTGTGGCTATGATGCAGCCTGCATTTGTGGTTGTGATGGAATAAACTACATCTATGGTGGCGGCATATACTATACTTGAGGTGATGTTCGTATCACCTTTGGTTGCTGCACCATGCAAGGATATTCACCATTCACAAAAATGCATCGTAAGTCTGCTCTTGAAGTAGATCATAGGATCTATAGTCCATATCCTCATGTTTAACTGAGTGATAGAAGGTGCAATATAAGATTGCTAGCTTCGTAACCATTTTTTGCATGTGATACAATCTTCATGTCGGTGCCCATACACTTAACATATGCGACACCATGACACACTACCGTAACTCAATGGGTTCTATGCTCCTACGAGTAGATAATTTTGAAAATAAGGACAAATATATTTTGTGTGTCCATCCATGTGACACCAAGTGCACCACAATTCATCATGTTCATCTTTTTCCTTCTTGATATCCTGCAGCTGAATTGTCAAGTTCACCAGTTGCACCTGGATTTGGTTCATGCCGACAACAGGTTCTCCAATAGGTGAAGCTTCCAACTTCATTGCAATTTCTAGAGCCTCGCTCTGTGTCATGATATCTTACTACATTAATGGGTGTCTTATATTAGGGACCAGTGCTGCAATGAACCATTCTTTATGTTGCACGTCATTCATATCAAAGTTGACCCGTGCCATCACTGTCTTAAACCTCTGATCAAAATCCCAAACGGTCTCATTAGGGAATTTCTTGATTTCCTTCAGCTCTGTAATGTACTAGGCTTCCAAATTTGGTTTCTTGAATTATTTAAGCAGTCCCTTTCAAATCTCATCCAAAGTCTTCGCCATAATACGGGACCTATATGAATCTCATGTACCAGTCAAACGCACGACCCAGAGGGTGGTCGCTAACTTCCCTTTCTTTACATCTTCGTTGGTGGTATGTCTGGCAGTCCATACTGCTTCACATAAAAACCAATACTCTTCGGGGTCATTAGTGTCATTTCCATGGAACATAAGTAGCTTCATATCATCTCCTACCATCCTAGATCTTCTTCTCGTAGATGTTTCTTTACTACTAGATTTCATCTGGCACATCGGACATGTCAACGTAGATTGCGTATATTTTCCTGATGGTGGAGTAGTGCACAGAGCTATGGACACATTGCTACTGGGGTTTGACCTTGCTGCCACCCTGGGCATAACTTGGGTATGCTTGTCCTCTTCATCATTGTAGGGCCACTTCATCCCGTGTGGTTTTCCTTCGCGGTCTTGCATTCTAATCACAGCAGGATATCCTATCCTCTACCTCTTATCTGCTCAGAACCTTTCTCCTCCCCTTGTACAACCACTCCCTTCCTCAGCTGCCCTCATAGTATCATCGAAACTTACACCCATCTACCCCTTATATTTCCATTCCTTTCCCCCCTTCGATCATGATGTTTACAGCCTCCGCACACCAGCGTCTTACTACTCGATGTGCATCTTTGGTATTCCCTTTTCACAAACAAGCATCTTGATTGACAATTGTAGAGACAGTAAGAACCTACCTCGTGGTCCATTGAAAATTTCCCATTCTACTTCATTGTAGGAATTGTTGGTATCAACTGTGAACTCAATGATGTATCCTTCCATAATACTATTCAACCAGACTTCAACAGCCCATGATGCCTTATTGTCAGTTTCCTGGAGTTCTTGAATCAGCTCGGGGGTCCAGGATGTCGGTTGTCCTCCCTGGAAGTTGTGCTTCTTGTAGGTGAACCATGCCAGCCACTCGTAGAGCATGACAGGAAATTCACAGGAAAACCCTTCATGAGGACCAGTATGAATGTACCTTGCAAACCATGCGTTTTTCATCAACTTCAGATTTTATTTCTCGACTTCAGTGAACTCTTGCAATCTTAGGTCAAACCAATCTTGGATATCCAGTTTTGTCGGATTCCACAACATATCCTTCTCCTCAGTCACAATGAGGTCTAGGAAACTAAACCATTTGTTGGCGAATACCCACCAACAAAACCTCTTTGACAGGTTTTCCCACTTTGTCGATGCCCAATCAACGCGATCTCACTGAGAACCAGCCTATACAGGTTTTACCCTGCCCGACAACACCCGCAGAGTAGATGAAGTCTCACCCAAGATGTTCGAGGGAGGGCTGTCGAAACTACGTTTTCGGTAGTAAGGAGGAGAATCAGGGCATCATATATTTATCAGCAAAACTATTAGATCTAGCAGAACCATTTATCAAATATTGTAGTATTCATCACAAATCTATCTTTTCTATCATAGATCTAACAGATCGCATGATTCGACTATTCATCATAGCAGTATAGAATTCAATCACAGATCTAATAGATCACAGCAGCAGTATGGCATTCATCATTCATAAAATAATATCATAGTAGTTGTAGCAGGGATTTCTCCCTTACTATAGGGCAGGAATGGCTATCTTCTATCTATAGGATGGAAGGGTAGGGTTCCTGATGGTAATGCAAGAAAAACGAAACAACAATGAAGCAAAGAGAACAGAAAAGAAAGAAATGGAAACCATGCATGCAAGGTTAGACTCCAGAAACCTGCATACAACTTGTTAGAACATAAAATGAGCCTGCAAGCAAACTAAGTTAGAAAAACTAGAATAAAAATGACATTAAACAAAGCTTATACCTCTTGGTGGAAATGGGCCACCATGCCCTAGCTTGGAGAAGCACCTTTCTCTTGAGAGTAGGGTAGCTATGGCTCAATGGGAGGATCAATGAGAGGGAGTGTGAATGGCTTGAGAGGCAAATGGTCTGAAGGAATCCACTCGGGAAACATAATAGTATGCAAGGGAGCATTGTTTTAAGAGTGACCCCCACCCCTCTATTTATAGATTTTTTAGGGTTCTAAGCCTGCTCAGAGCTTTAGCCCCCTTTTTTTGGATTTTAGCCCCTTTCGCTCAATCTTTAGCTCCTTTTAGGATTTTAGACTCCTTTGAGGGGTTTTAGCCCCATTTTGGAGGCTTTAGCCCCTATGAGAGATATTTAGGCTCTTTTTAGGGGATTTTAAGCCCTTTTTCATGTTTTTAAGCCTTCTTGAGGGTGTGGGGGTCAAATGGGGTCAAATGAGGGTCATGTATGGGTGTCCTTGGGTGGTGTAGGCCTTGTAGAGTTGAGTGAGGGATTTTTGGGTTAACAGATTGCCCCCTGATGTGTGAGGGAAGGAGATCATTGTATGGCCGATAAACATCATAGGATTTTCTACGGAGAGGTGGTGGATTTTGGTTTTTGTATTAATATGGTTCACATTAATGGGTGAGATACAAATAATGTGTGACATGTATATGGACAAGGTGGGCATCCCCATGCTTGTAACAATGTCAAAAGAATAATGTGATCTATGCTCTATAATACAAGAGTCGATGATATACAACTAATGATACATAGTGGTTGCCTTAATGAGAGGCTGAATACAATACTGATCTGAAGAAATGCTACATTGAACCCATGGAATTCTCATGGAATGCTATATCTTCATGATTGATAGCCTGCTAGATCTGGAACGGTACATAGCTATATGGACTCACTAATGGAGAGTCAAAGTCTCTGCGGTACAAGTATGCTACATCAATCATAAATCTATATAGAAGCACTGTTGGGGCTTCTGAACACTGTCTCCAACGTGAGCTAGAAATCACAAGGGACATAAACCTATTTAGGTCCCTCAAATATACTCATCAATGTGATAGAGTCAGGTGACATCCGGGGTCTTCAACTAAATACTGCACGGACCAATACCCTATACAAATCTCAACGGTGCGATGTTGTAGCTGGAGTCGAGCACATGAGAAACAACCATGCCGAGAGGCACTAAGGACTCCTCTCAAGTGCTCCAATGAACTCATCAATGAGGTTAATGAAACCAAGATACAGGTACCTCTGGGACTATCCTCTGGAATATGTGTGTTGTCATCGACAGAGGGAGACCTGCCCCTTGTCAAGGAAATGGTGTTTCCTTAACCAGAAGCACGAGGGAGATAACCGAAAGATGTGATACAATTTGAGGGCTGACCCACTGAATGGGGGGGGAGGGAAGAGTTGAGCAGGGGTAGAGGGAGTGTAGTAGACTCAAACTTCCTTTGTTCAGAGTATGACGGCAGGGAGGACCAGGTAGAAAATGAAACTGACTCATGGTAATGGGATCATAGCTGTAACATTGAGATTGTCACTGTAGAAGGGAAATACTTGGGGGGGGTAGATACTTTTGGTACTGATGGGATCCAAGGAAGACACATTGCAGAGTACTCTAAACAAAGGCGACCCAAAGTGGGAATGCTACCAAACTGTTTTCTGTGGGGTGGTGTCTAGAGACACCATTGTGGTACAATCTCGTGGATTTTTAGCAAGCCTGAGAAAGTAAATGCTCGATGGTGCTTTCAATTTTAGAGAGCCTGAAAGCATAAAGAAGACTCCAGTGGGGGCTCTTTTTCGTTGGTAGTCTCTTGTGCTCGAAAAATGATAAAAGTATACATAGGAGAGCTCACCCATCATGTAGGGGATGAGAGACTTCTTTACTGTTGGTAGTCCAATTAGGCCGGAAAAGGTTAAACCTATACTGACTGAACAGTCATTCAGATACTTTTACGAGCATGAATGAAACCAAGTTTGCTCGGTGATCTTTTATTGATGAGAAGAATGGAAAAGAGCTTAATGACAACCCATGGTGAGTGTTTTCGTAAAGTTCGGCCCCTGTGTCCGAGAAAGCATAAAAGTATGCAGAGGGGAACAGTCTTGGCTTGAATGTGCCAAGGTGGTCCTTTTCATTTGATGGTCTACATAGTCCACAAAAGGAGATAAATGAGACAATGTAGATGCCCTTTCCTATACTTTAACGAGTGGGAAAGGAAGCAGTTGCGCTTGGCAATCTTTTCATTCTTTTAGAAGTCAGAAAAGAGCTTGAAAGAAACTCTAGTATGGTCAACCGATTGTGGTGGCATAGGCAGTGCCCCATGTTGGGATGATGGACAATTGTCCAAAGGTAATATGCATAGTATGGATAGAGCAGGTGGCTCTTAAACATACCAATGCATGCATAGGATAGATCACGGCATAGGAACACGAGTTAGTGCAGCAGAGACACACAAATTGAGGTGGATCTCGGACAAAGGTCAGGAGATTCATGTGTGAATTGTGGTGGAAGGACTTGACTACATGTGATGTGAGTGCAAGTCTGGAAGCAGTTATATGCCAAATGCATGCAAAAGAAATGATTCACCCTCCGGACGATGGTCCAGATATCCACATAAGGTGCAGTGGATGGAGTAGACACCTATGTGTTAAAAACCAAAATTATGTTCCTTAACGGGCAGTGGCCCGAGAATCCGCATTAGTGGTGGTAGGCAAGTGTGATGCAAGTACAGGTCCAAAGACACTTGTATCACCATGATGTGGCTTGTAAATTGAGGTAACTTCGAGGAAGCGGTCCCAAACGTTGTTTGTTAAACATGAGACGATGGTCTCATAAGGAGATGGAAATTTGGGTCTGGAGGTGTGAGAGGTGTCTTGAACAGGTTCTGGGTGACTTTGATTTAATAGCTAATGGTGCTACCCCTGAATGGGGGTCTTTGATTTGTGGTAAAAACATTGCAAAACAAAAAAGGAAAAAACTATGCTATAAGGGACTCATAGTGGTGGTATCGAGCATAGATTCTCTTGAGGTAGAGCCCGTTACGTGGGTGCTTCAAGAGGTGACCATCTGAGTCAATGAATAGGTATGCCCCCTTACCAAGACAAAGGTCTTTGGCAAGGCAGAGTGACAAAATCTATTCTTTTCTGGGAAGAACTGATTCCATACTATGGTTTAAAGGGAATGGGGTAACACCAGAGGCAGTCTTACAGATCTCTCTGTCATCGCTTAAGTGGTGTCGGGATAGATTAGGTGGATCTTCCATGACCGATGAGATAGGAGGAAAAATGGTGTTAGAGATCATGAAAATGGTATTGGTTGTGATTTTGGTGACCTTGCCCCCGGTCTCTGTTGGAGGAAGAGGGGAAGGCCTGGAAACAGGAGGAGTCTTTGATGGACCTGGAGGTAGGTGCAACATCATCTCAATTAGCTGGACAGGAGTCAACACATCTTGGGGCCTTAGACATAGTGTAGGTGGTTCAATATACCACATAGGAACTCCTAGTGTGAAATCCTATAAATTGCAGGTTTCCAAGACAGACTTGCTCATGATCCCGGATGGTAGGAAAAGGAAAAGGATCATGTTGATCGGGAATGAACGCCATTGTTTCCCTGGTAACTGAGGTTGAGGTTGCGACTGAGGTTGTGACTGTGGATGGAGTTGTGGTTTTGGAAACAACAAAAGAGACATGTATGATGGACCATTGGTGGTGGTGGAGACAAGAGGGTCTACAAAACTGGACATCATGTAGATGGACGTGGTGTCTGAAGAAGGAGGTGGGAGGTGAACTTATTCAATCAGCGTGATCTTAGATTCAAGGGAATGTTTTCAAAGGTTGTCTAGAGCCATTCGAAACTTGGACAAGTCTTGGCAGTCATGAGAATAGTGTCCATACAAACTGTAGAGGGTGCAAGCATGGTTTGTTCTCAATGACTTGTTTCTCACTATTGGCCCGCTTGGAAGTTCAACCATAGGGATTTTTTCTGTTGTATCCATGGCATCCAAATTCTCATAGATTATGGGAATCTCAGGACAATTTTGATTTGGATGGACCTGTTCTTCGCTGACGGCGCAAGGCGGGATCTCTCGAGGTTCAGCGGTAGCTTTCACATTTTTGCCCCTATCCCTTTTTGAGTGGGGCGGTGCGGGTTTGGTGGTTGTTTTTTGCGGGCCGGGCGAAGGATGAGATTCGACCACAATGGGTTGCATAGGGGTTAAGACTACCTAGGGCATTGGTGGTTGAACTGGCGGATCCAGGTACCACACGAGAATTCCCAATGTAAAATTGGGTAAGTTTAAGGTAGCCATTACTGGCTTGCTCATGACACCAAGCAGGGGAAAGAGGAAGGGAATTGTGTGGAATAGGGAGGTGTTAGAATAATCAACCCATAGTTTACCCACTTAGACATTAATTCCATTATTTTTGTCTTATTTGCCTAGTTCATGTGTCTCACTTTGTGCAAGTTGTTATTTGCCTATCCATAGAGGTCAAAATTGCCACATTTGAATCATGTAGCGCATGGGAAAGTCCAAGGAATAAAATATGCTTTATTCCTGGCCTCCTAGGTGCCTATCTGCTTTTTCTTCTTTATTGCCTACTTTTTTAGTGTTTTAAGGCAAATGGGAAAGCTAGACTAGGTGAGGTGAACTTTTTTTTTGTCCTACACATCCTCCTCTCTTTCCTCCATGCAAAAGCATGTATGAGCTGCCATTCCACCACTCTTTAGCTTGCCTATGCCTTTTTTCCAATTCGTGAGCTCCATGACAGATTTGGGATCAGCTTTTTACACCTATGGGGGATTTGCTTATTTTTGGTAAGCCTGCTTTATGCTAGATTTGGATGCCTCCTCATGCATTCGATTTCTTGATGTATTCTATTTATTCAGCAACCTATGTTATTACAAGGTTGTCTATTGTACACTTCCATAATACAGTTTAGTGTTACAACTCCATTTTCAGTCTCTTTTGTGAGTGATTTTGCATGATCAATTGATAATTGTTGTGAGTAAAATTAATCTATTACTAGGTTTACTTTCCACATGGTATCAGAGCTGATATAGATTGTATTCTCTCCTTCAAAAAAAAATTTGCAAGTTCGACATCAAAGACTGGGAGCCTTCTACTGACAGTCGGGACAGATTTTCTAGAGCTATGGATCAATCACAGAAAACTATCTTGAATCCCTTCAATTTCTTTGAATGGAAAGCAGAGATGGAGATACTGTTGAGAGAGAAAGGCCTCTACAGGGTGACTATGGCAACAGAAGCAGAGCCCAATGCAGCTGTAGAGAAGATAAAATGGCACAACAAGAGGGATGAGGCTTATGGCCTCCTGTGCCTGAGTATTTCCAGAGACCTCCTTTTCCATCTTGATAGATTGACATCACCGAATGAAGTATGGGAGAAGCTTGCTGATCTTTTTGGAAAGATAGATGAGATGAGGGGACATCAAATTGAAAATGAGCTGATTTCTATGAGTCCAAATAGCTTTGAATCCCTGCAGCTATATTTCTCCAAGTTCAAAGCACTAGTTTTGCAGCTGAAACAGTGTGGTATTGAAAAATAAAGATGATCATCTCATGCTGGCCATCCTCTCGAAGCTGGGCCCTGACTATTCAGTGTTTGTTTCGACCTTCTATGCCACAAAACTGACAGCTCGAGCCTGGAAGATGCCTAGCCTTGCAGATTTCATGGAATCTCTCACACAAGAACAGGATAAGCTGGTGATGATGGGCACCATCAAACCATCCAAAGATCAAGCCTTGATTGCTGGAGATTTGAAGGTGGATTCAAAAGGCAAAAAGAAAGCTAAAAAGCCACCTGAGCAAAAGAGATACAAGAAATAGTCTCCGGAGGATCTACAAGGTCCCAAGAAGAATACCCAGAAGAAGAAAAACAAAGGTGAAATGAACAAGTGCGCATACTGCAATAAGGACAATCACTCTGAAAGCTCTTGTATGAAAAAGCAGATTGATATGCTGACCCAACTCCTAGAGAAGAATGCCATCTCCCTTCTAGAAAGCTCAAAGAAGAGAGAAGTAGGATCAAGTTCAGATGACAGAGAGAGAGTTCATGCATTGGTTGCTGGCACATCAAGCTCACCCAGTTTTATCATTGATTCTGGAGATTCAAGACACATGGTTTTGACTAAGGAGGCCTTCTCCTCACTGGACAAGTCGAAAGGACCATCTATTGTACTGGGAGATGACTCTCTCACTGAAAGTATGGGTAAAGGAAGGATAGATCTTGATCATGGTCAGTTCAACAATGTGCTGTATGTCCCTGGTCTCGCCTCCAACCTCCTGTCAGTGTACCAGATGACCCACACTGGGTCTCCTAAGAAGGTCATATTCTCCCCCGATGAAGTTGAGATCACAGAGATCTCAAGTGGTAGAGTCATTGCAAAAGGAATTTCAAATCATGCTCAAAAGGTATACATGTTCTCACACTTCCTACCTTACTCAAACCCCTCTGCTCTTCTGATTCATGCTAATGAAGCTAGCAAGCTATGGCATGAAATATTTGGCCACCTAAACTACAAATATCTATCTGATCTTAGTGAAAAAGAGATGGTCATAGGGTTGCCCAAGATAAAATTTTCCAAAGGAGTCTGCCAAGGTTGTATCCTAGGAAAACACCCAGAGCACAAATTTGAGAGAGATAGTCATGAGAGAACCTCTGCACCCCTCGAGCTGATTCACAGTGATGTTGCTGGCCCATTCCCTCATATTTCCATGAGTTAGGCCAAATATGCATTGACCTTTATTGATGATTTTTCCAGGTATTGCTGGGTTCACTTCCTGAAACACAAGTCTGAAGTTTTTGGCCTATTCAAAGTCTTTAAGGCTTTGGTTGAAAACCAGTCTAAAAGGAAACTCAAGGCCCTCAAATCTAAAAATGGTGGTGAGTATGTCAAGTCTAAGTTTATTAATTATTGTGTAGATGCAACATTCTATCCCTTACACACCACAGCAAAATGGTGTTGCTGAGAGGAAGAACAAATCACTGAAGGAGATGGCAACATGCATGATGGAGGCCAAAACTTTTCCACCAAAGTATTGGGCCGAAGCTATCAACTATACAACCTATATCTAGAATAGGGTGCCTCACAAACAACTTGATGGCATAACTCCCTTCGAAGCATGGAGTGGGCACAAGCCAGATGACCCATTTCAGGATTTTTGGCTCAAAGGCTTGGGCTAGGATTCCAACAGAGAAGAGGAAGGCTTTGCAGCCCCAAATCCAAGAGTGTCTTTTTATTGGATACTCTGAAGATTCAAAAGGGTACAAGTTGATAAACTTGAGCACAAAAAAAGCCTTCATTGAAAGGTGTGTTCAGTTTGAAGAAGAACCCCTTGCAGCAGTGGAAGTTGGTGAAGCCTCTTCACCACCTGAACCTCAAGAAGTAAGTAAAGAGTTTGTTGAACATGCTGATTCTGATTTTTCTGATGGATATGAGTTTATTGCAGACCCTAACAGCCCTATAAGGACAAAATGGGCAGCCAAGACACTACATGCAGCAGGAGAGCTAGCTGGGGATCCCAATGACCCAAGGAGGACTAGATCTCAATTTGAGAGTGGTCTGTGCATGAAGGATCCTATGTTTGCTGAAAAATGCTATTTGAGGGTGGAGTCTAATCCTCAAACATATGAAGAAGCAGAAGGAGATCCAATATGGCAAACAGCCATGAAGGAGGAGTTCAGCTCACTCCAGAAGTGCAACAGATGGGAGCTAGTGGATCTTCCTCCAGGAAGAAAGTTAGTCCAGTGTAAGTGGGTCTATAAGACCAAATTTGCTGCTGATGGTTCACCACTGAAGTACAAGGCCATATTGGTAGCCAAGGGCTACTCACAGGTTCATGGCATAGATTACAATGAGACCTTTTCCCCAGTGGCAAAGATGGATTCCATCAGGCTAGCTCTAGCCATTGCAGCCTCAAGGCAATGGGAGGTACATCACATGGATGTAAAGTGTGCCTTCCTGAATGGAGATCTCACTGAAGAGATATATATTCAGCAGCCTCAAGGTTTTGCTACTAACCCTTCTCTTGTGTGCAGGTTGAGAAAGTCATTGTATGGGCTAAAGCAAGCGCCCAGGGCGTGGTATGCCAAGATCGATAACTTATTGCTATCACTGAATTTTGTTTGGTGAAAATCAGATCCAAATGTCTATTTGAAGTTAGTTAATGGTTCATTAATGATCATTGTGTTATATGTTGATGACCTCCTCATTACAGGAAGCTCACGGACTGAGATTGCTTCCTTAAAAGGAGCTATGAACCAAGCCTTCTCCATGACAGATTTGGGGCTCTTAAGTCAATTTTTGGGGCTTGAGATCTCTCAAAACAAAGCTGGAATCAAGGTGGACCAGTCCAAATATGCCTTGGAATTTCTGAACAAATTCAGAATGAAGGATTGCAAAGCAAGCAAAACTCCTTTCCTTTCAGGAGTGAAGCTGGAAGAAGCCGATTCTTCATCGATGGTAAACAATACACTGTATAGGCAATTGATTGGATGTTTGTTGTATTTGACACATACTTGACCTGATATTTGTTATGCAGTAAGTGTGGCTTCTAGATTCATGGATCAGCCTTAAGATATCCATTGGAAAGCAGCCAAAAGGATCCTTAACTTTGTTCAGGGAACAAGGACACATGGGATCTTCTATAAAGCAAAATCTGATCTTGATTTGATTGGATTTACTGAGAGTGATTGAGCAGGTGATAGCATAGATAGAAATTCCACATCAGGATATGTGTTCATTCTTACAGAAGGGCCAATCAGCTGGTCAAGCAAGAAACAGAGTGCCATTGCACTCTCATCTAAAGAAGCTGAGTACAGAGGAGTTGTTAATGCAGCAACTCAATGTTTATGGTTGCAGGGTTTACTTGGAGAGTGTGGTTTCGAACCAAAGTACTCAAATACCATCTACTGTGATAACCAGAGTACCATTCGAATCTACAAGGATCTAGTTCAGAAGCAGAGAACCAGACACATTGAGATTCATATGCACTACATCAGAGAACTTGTGCATGATGGCACCATTCACCTACTCTTCAGTTCATCTTCAAAACAAGTAGCAGATATCTTCACCAAAGCATTTTGTGAGAAGACCTTCAGCAATCTCAAATCACTGCTAGGGATTGCTGATCATGGTGTAAAAGCATGAGTGGAGACAAGATTCTACAATTTTGTTTTACAGTCCATATTTAAGGTAGGATTTTCCCAAGTTGGTTTTGCCTCTTTCCTTGTTTAAATGGACATGCAGTATGTAAAAGGGTGACTAAGCCTTGTTGCTAGGCCCTATAATTTTCTGATATATTACTCATAATTCAGGCTTAAGGGGGGGTGTTAGAATAATCAACCCATAGTTTACCCACTTAGACATTAATTCCATTATTTTTGTCTTATTTGCCTAGTTCATGTGTCCCACCTTGTGCAAGTTGTTATTTGCCTATCCATAGAGGTCAAACTTGCCACATTTGACTCATGTAGTACATGGGAAAGTCCAAGGAATCAAATCTACTTTATTCCTGACCTCCTAGGCACCTATCTGCTTTTTCTGCTTTATTGCCTGCTTTTTCAGTGTTTTAAGGCAAATGGGAAAGCTAGACTAGGTGAGGTGAACTTGTTTTTTGTCCTACACATCCTCCTCTCTTTCCTCCATGAACAAGCATGTATGAGCTTCCATTCCACCACTCTTTAGCTTGCCTATGCCTTTTTTCCAATTCGTGAGCTCCATGACAGATTTGGGATCAACTTTTTACACCTATGGGGGATTTGCTTATTTTTGGTAAGCCTGCTTTATGCTAGATTTGGATTCCTCCTCATGCATTCGATTTCTTGATGTATTCTATTTATTCAGAAACCTATGTTATTATAAGGTTGGCTATTGTACACTTACATAATACAGTTTAGTGTTACAGCTCCATTTTCAGTCTCTTTTGTGAGTGATTTTGCATGATCAATTGATAATTGTTGTGAGTAAAATTAATCTATTACTGGGTTTAATTTCCATAGGAGGAGCCCAGATTACTCCTTGATGATTGTATGTGGGAATGGGTTTGTGGTTGCGGCTGCACATAATGTTGTGGCTGCAGATGATGTTGCGGCTACTATTGATGTTGCGGCTGCGGATGGTGTTGTGGTAGCGGTTGGGGCTATGGCTGCGGTTGTTGTTTAGGTGTAGCAATGCTGGATGAGAGCATGAAAAAAAGTGTAGTCTCATTTGGTGTTGGTGGTGGTGACACTAACGGGAAAGGAGTTGTCATGGTGGTATTGGAAAACAACCCAGGGCCCACATTCAACAATGGGGAGGCTGGTATGTTGTCAACCATGATGTTGACCACAGGGATAACATTGGAGGGTGTATTCAGCCCTTACGGATCAATGGTGTTGATCGTAGGGATAATGTTGGCAGGTTCTGTTAGCCCTTGCAGATTGTGATGAGTCAATTGGTCAACCGTCACGATTCTCCCTTCGTGGGGGAATATCATGAGATGGAAGACAGTTGATGCTACGGCTCTCATGGCGTACATATAACTTCTTCCAAGGAGAAGGTTATAGTCCAATTGAACATTGATAACCTCTATGTCAATTAGCATTGTCTTCCCAACTAATGTGATGGGGACATGGGGGAGGATTCCTTGGGTTTTAGTGGGATGGCCATCATAATACCGCAGAGTTGTGGAGGATGGTTATAGAATTGGGGATCCAAGTTTTTGCCATAATAGGGTGGACGTAACGTACATGGATGCCCCCTCATCCACTATGCACTATTGCATGACCAAATTCTAAATATACACCATGATTTGAAAGGAAATGGTTGATGGAGTTCGTGGATCTCCATTCTCCATGTCGAATGTGATCAACTTGGAGTCAGAGGGGTCCATGGCCCCTAGGGTGGATAGTAAGGCTTTCCGCTATGTTGGGAAAGTTTTGAGTACCTTAAGAGTGGACATGGAAGTAGGTTTTTGGGCCAATTCATCCATGATGTTGTAGCTGACAATAGCTCTAGTAGTGGCGTTGTTGGAAACCCGGCGTATGGGGGGGCGCAAGAAAGGGGGTAACTAAAGAGGTGCATTGACTGTTTTAGACATAGATGCCGCTGATGTGTTAGCAGGTTCAGTGTTGGTTTCATACTAATTTCATCTGGTTTTTAGATTGACCTCTTCAGTTGTCATAGCTAGCAGGTGGTGGACACCTGTTTATGCCATGGGAGGTTCCCCCAGAGCGTTGGGATTGGGTTGGGGAGAGGGTGCAGTTGCCACCAATCCTTGGACTAGTAATGGGTTTTGGAACACCATGGGAGGAGGTCCTGGTGGTTCCAAGTTGGGTTGAGCTTGGTCCATTGTGTTGGTGGCATGTTGAACCTCATTTCTAATGGCCTGTTCTGGGAGACCCATGAAGGGACACTCGTATGTGTAGTGCCCAAAGACCTTGCATATTGTGCAAGGTTTGTTTGTACGCAACGGAGTTTTGCATCTTGGTGTATTTGGTCGTTGAGGATTTTGGGCTGGCTGGTTTTCCACGACATGTTGGTAGGATTTGGTTGTTGACCGCCTCCCTGTGGTTGATTGTTGCCTTGGTTCCTAGGTCAGTTATTCCTAGCTTGCCCTTGTTGGTTATTAGGGGCTAGCTAGTTGGGATGAATTTGCTATGCAAACACCTCTCCCAATGCAACAGGTGGAGCAGGGGTAGGGGCTTGAACAGCTTGCATCAGTGGTGCATGGTAGAATTGGGTAGGTGCCAGTGCCACAAAAGTGGGCATTTGCCCCACATATTGCTGTGTCGGCCAAGCTAATTCATGAACCTGCTGTGGTGGCGTAGGTTTTTCATATGAATTTGTGGCTCCAAATTGGGACATCATTCTTGCATAGTCTAGAGTTTTGTTTTGGTAAGAAACACTAGGATTATTGCTTGGTTGTTGTGGTATTACAAGTGGTGTCGGACGGTGTTGTGGTTGGTGAGAAATAGAACCGATGATGCCATCTGCAGCATGGGATGCCCCCGATGCATCGCGGTAGGAGGTGCTTGCAAGGGGAGTGTCTGGAATGATGGTGTAAAGGTATCCATACTTTGCATAAATTAGATCAAACTGTTGGGCTTTCAAGATGCTCTCATCTTCGGATTGGGGACGTTCGGATGTGACGTCCTTTGCTAGAGGTGGGAGAAACGTTTTAAGGAACCAATCTAGGAAGATCCTGTCATCAAGTTGGATCTTACACAAACTATGGCGTTATCACCACTCATGGATGTGGTCGGTTATGTGGGTCGCAGTATTCTGGCGGCAAGATAACAAGATATCCACCCCTTTGTCATATCTAATGGGGAGTTGGAAATATTGCAGGAACATGAAATCCAGGGAGTTGAAATATGGGTACTTGGATTGTGGTAGCTCAATGTACCACTTGGTTTCAGCACCTGTGAGGGTGCATTGGAATAGTCTTATCCTGATCGAATCATCTATGATGATGTTTGATGAGAACCACAGATGAAATGTCATGATGTGGTTTTTGGGGCACTCCCCTGCCTTCCCTTCAAACTTGGGTATGTCTGAGGGGAGTTTGGTTGGCATGGGAGGCCAATAAGTTTGATAGTGGATAGGGTCATTTGTTAACTGATCCAAGTTAGGAAAGTTGAGACGTGCCATGAAAGGAAGGTTTTACCCAAGTTTAATGTGATATGGGGTAGCCATGGTGGTGGGGTTTGCAAGGACACGATGAACCTGCATAACTGGGGGTACTTGTGGCACCATTGTGGACAGGCTAGTGCCCCCAAGTGTAGTGGGAGGGATAGTGTAGGTGGAAGGGCCACTGCCCCCATGTATGACAAGAGGGGAAGTGTAGGTGGAAGGGCCCCTAACCCCATGTATCCCAAGTGGGATAGTGTGGGTTGAAGGCATACTGCCCCCACGTGTTGCAGGTGGGACAGCATGACTGGTAAATATGGGTGGTGGTAGCTGGCTTATGATGGTTTGCATGACTATGCTGGGGCCACCTGTAGGGTTGTTGGTGGTGTTTTGTGGTGTGGAAATGGGTCCACTAGAAATTACTATGCCAAAAACTGGATCCAAGTTTGCACCAGCCATGGGGCTTGATGGTGCAATGTGCAAATCTGGTTCAGACTGATATGGGTCTGAATCTGAATCAGAGGCTATTTGGCCTTCTGATGGTGTAGAAGGTCATCGAGAATGGTCTCGATGATGTCGGTTTAATGACACGTACCATGGTGGTTCACCTCTTAGGCATGAGGAAGAGTGTGAGGGATCAATTATGTCATATTTGTATGTCAAAACAGTGGTAATGATTTTTGGACCCCAGCTTTAATGGATTCCTATTGGCTTCAGGTGGGCACTCGGCCACCAATACTGCCAGAAGGCAGCGATTGGATTTTTCCTCATGGGAGTGCTAGTCAATCGGTGGGGGCCGTTTCCCGTTTCACTTGGAAATTCCTCTAAATGACCAGCTACTTTGGGGTTCCCGTGGTACTCCTCACAATCATGTTTCTGGGTTGAGTCCAAGTACTCCTCACAATGATTTTCTAGGTTAAGGCAGTCAGGGACTTATGTCCTCAAGTACTGTAGATGTTTAACTTAGTGTAAGTTGTAAATTTTACTAGCTCACTCGTCATGAACTAAATTGGGTTGATTTATATGGTATGGTGTGTATGTCTTTTGTTTTTCTGTTATACCTGGTGCTTGCTTAAATGGTTTGTGAATATTCTGCAAAGTTCATAACAATGTGAATGAAATCAGTGAATAGTAATCAGAAATTTTACACATGTACCATTTGTGAACCTGAACTATGATAGCCTGACTAGGTGACTACCTTGCACCTATATTTCTCTTCAACCAGGAAAGGGTGATGGGATCTCAAAACAATGGGACTAAGCCCATCCATAGATCCACAAGTCACCCTCCATATGCAAGGCTAGTCAATAGGGAGGACGTCGAGTGCCATGAGAATCCCTCCTTCTCTACCCTCTCTACATTCCAAGTCACCCGTTTTTGGTGGCTTTGAAAAATAATAGGTGAAGTGTCTATTACTATATGAGCTTCACCCTTCATCTTATCCTAGAATACCCCGAATGGTGATGACTAGGTAGAGGAGGAAGGGCTATGAAAGATGTTGATTTTAAGTAAATCTTAATCAATATTTTTTCATGTTTATTAATCCATCAACCATTGATTTACACTTTGATTTACACATACTGCAAATGAAATGAATAGAAACAGAAACAGAAATAGTTTTGATAAACAGAGGCGCCTGAGCCACACTAATAGTCCTTAACTTTTAAAAAATTGAACTTTGAGAGACAGATCGCACTTTTCAAGTCAAATGTGGTGAGGGGGTTTCTCAGAATATGCAGACAGAAGCAAGCTGATTTTTGGAAGGGGGTCGCACCTTTCGAGGCTAAATGGGCGACTTGGTCGCATCTGTCAAGCCAAAATGAGTGACTTGGTCCCCTCTTTGGGCCCGATAAGAGCGACATACTCCAGAAAGTAAAACAAATTTGGTCCTGAGCCAGATCCGGCCGACAGTAACTTGTACTATGGCCAAATGGGCTCGGATTGGCCTTGAGGAGCCTCGGTAATAACTAGAAATGAAAATAAACAAAGATCTAAACTAGATTTTATAGAAAATCAAACTAGGTTAACAGAATAGAAATAAAAACTTAAACTTTGAAAAATAAACCTAGGGATCCAATGGGATCGACCTAGTATGGTCACCAGTTCTATAGCAAGGATTTCTCCCTCACTACAGGGAAGGAATGGCTACCTTTCGTCTATAGGATGGAAGGGTAGGGTTCCTGATGGTAATGTAAGAAAAATGAAACAACAATGAATCAAAGAGAACATGAAAGAAATAAATGGAAACCCTGCACACAAGGTTAGACTTTAGAAACCTACATACAACTTGTTAGAACATAGAATTAACCTGCAAGCAAACTAAGTTAGAAAAACTAGAATAAAAATGGCATTAAACAAAGGTTATACCTCTTGGTGGAAATGGGCCACCATGCCCTAGCTTGGAGAAGCACCTCTCTCTTGAGAATGGGGAAGCTATGGCTCAATGGGAGAATGGATGAGAGGGAGTGTGAATGGCTTGAGAGGAAAATGGTCTCAAGGCATCCACTCGGGAAGCATAACAGTATGCAAGGAAGGAATGTTTTGAGAGTGACCCCCACCCCTCTATTTATATATTTTTTAGGGTTCTAAGCCCTTGTTCAGGGCTTTAGCCCCCTTTTGGGATTTTAGCCCCTTTCGCTCAGTCTTTAGCTCCTTTTAGGGTTTTAGGATTCTTTAAGGGGTTTTAGCCCCTTTTTGGAGGCTTTATCCCCTATGAGAGCTATTTAGGCTCTTTGTAGGGGTTTTTAATCCCTTTTTCATGTTTTTAAGACTTATTTAGGGTGTGGGGGTCAAATGGGGTCAAATGAGGGTCGTTTATGGGTTTCCTTGGGCGGTGTAGGCCATGTAAAGTTGAGTGAAGGATTTTTTGGGTTAACAGCAGCATATAAAGATAGAAAAAGACATCGTAGCATTTTCAATAGGAACAAGGAAAATAAGTGATTGAGCTCAATATCTTTTGTATCATATTACTTTCATCGCAACAGATCCAAAACAACAGTCTTATTTCTCGACAATAAGAGAAACATCAATCCACAAAGTCACTCACAAATCACCAAAAGACTCAGTCGCTCTCATATATATCTCATGATCATTATATACAATTGCAATTCTAATCTATATATAGGTGTTGGTTGTGGAGCCTGATCTTCCAGATCCAGATATATTATTCAGTTGTGTTTGTACCCTAGGTGTACTGTACACTCATTCCCCCTGCCTTGGGGTTCAGAGTTTTTCTGATGTGTGTTAGACAACAGTTATGTGGACCCATGGTATTGGGTTAACTGTAGTATTTTCCCATGGTATTTTTCTCCGATAAAAGAAATCATTGTAACATAGATGTGTATGGTATTTTATCATTGTAAACAATCTCTATGATTGCGTGAGAGAGACTGTGAGAGTGTTAAGAGGAAGTGCAACGGTTTTGCTGCAGGTTGTATCCCTTCATCTTTCTGGACTGTAATAAAAGGACTGATAATTTCTTTGTGGACGTAGCCCATCATTTGGGTGAACCACGTTATATCTATGTCTCTCTATAATGTGTTTAATGTGTTTTGCATCTTGTTTAATGATTTAAATATATATTTATTATTACTCTGTGGTCCTATTTTCTAACAATTGGTATCAGATCCAAAAGGTCTATTTGGCTGGTAAATTCCCAGGATTGAAGGGTTCCTGGTTTGAGTGGGAGCAATGGAGGAAGAGGGAAAGTTTAGGGTCGAGAAATTCAATGGCCAAAACTACAGTTATGGAAGATGCAAATGGAGGACTATCTATACCAGAAGGATCTGTACCTACCGTTGTGTGGAAAAGAAAAATAGTTGGTGGTTATGAAGGATGAAGAATGGGAGTTTCTTTAAAGAAAGGAACTGGGAACAATACAGTTGTTCCTGGCTTCATCGGTGGCTTTCAATATTTCAAAATAAAAAAAATAGAGGGCGTGATGAGCACATTGGGTAAGCTCTACAAAAAACCCTTAGCTTCCAACAAGGTATTTTTAATGAAGCATTTGTTTAATATGAAGATGTCGAAAAGTGGATCTGTTGCCAATATTTTAAATGAGTTTAATACACTTACCAGTTAGTTAAGTTCTGTAAAAGTGAACTTTGATGATAAGGTTAGGGCTCTTCTAATCTTGTGTTCATTGCCAAAAAGTTGGAATAGCTTGGTCATGGTTGTAAGTAACTCTCTCCCTAGTTCAAACACTCTTGAGTTTTATGATGTTGTTGGTGTTATTCTTAGTGAGGAAATGCGAAGAAAAAGCACAAGTGAGACATCAGGTAATGCGTTGACCATGGAAAGCAGAGGAAGACAAAAGGAGATAGGAAAGAGCCCAGGTAACCACAACAAGTCTGCAAAGGGAATATTCAAGTCTAGATTCATAAAAATAGAGTGTTAGAACTGTGGTAAGAAAGGACATCTGAAGAAAGACTGCAGAGCTCCAAAGAAGAAAGGAGACAAATAGAAAGAGAGTACTCGTAGAAGGTGATGTGTTACAAGATGCTTTGATTCTTGCATTATATAATACTAGCGATTACTGGGTAGTAGATTCAGGGGATTCGTGCCATGCTACACCCCATAGGAAATTATTTCATGATTATGTTCAAAGTGATTTTGGGAATGTGATATTGGGGGATGATGAACCATGTAAAATTGTTGGAAAGGGTAAGGTACGGATTAAGTTAAATAATGGAAATGACTGGCTGCTAAAATATGTAAGGCACATTCCTGCCATGAAAAGAAATCTGATCTCAATAGGGTACTTGGGAGATGGCGGTTGTTTGTCTACATTTGGAGAAACATGTTGGAAGGTCACTAAAGGATCAATGGTAATAGAAAGAGGAGATAGGATAGGTACGTTATATTTATGTCCTAATATTACTGATTATTCTAACTCTGTAGCTTCCACAGAAACAGGTGTGGCATTGTGGCATCATAGGCTTGGCCAAATGAGTGAGAAGGGAATGCAGATTCTCAACTCAAGGAAACTGTTTCCAGATCCGAAGCAGGTAAGTTTGGAATTCTGTGAGAATTGTGTTTATGGAAAACAGAAGAGAATTAGTTTTCACAGGGTTGGGAAAAAAAAGAAGAGTGAAAAGTTAGAGACTGTCCATACAGATGTATGGGGACCAAATCAGGTACAATATATTGGTGGCTCTCATTATTATGTTACTTTTATTGATGATGCAACTAGAAAAACTTGGGTTTATTGCATTAGACATAAATTTGATGTGTTTGATACTTTTAAGAAGTGGAAAGATTTGGATGAGAATGAGACAGGAAAAAGGTTGAAATGTCTCAGATATGATAATGGAGGTGAATACTACAGCAAGGATTTTTATAGTTACTGTTCACACAATGGGATTCACAGAGAGAATATAGTCCGTAGAACACCACAAGAAAATGGTGTCTCAGAAAGCATGAACAAAACGATGATGGAGCGTGCAAGGTGTTAACACCTTTACTTAGCAGAGGGTTGAAGAGACCATGGTAAAGAGGAAATAATGGTTGCTTGTAATACTTTGGTTAAATATTATGGGATAAAAGTATGACAAAGGCCAAGTAAGTGATGAATTATCATGGGATCCAATGGTGTAAAGCGAGGAAATGGAGATCGACGGCTTTTAATGTGTCTGCTTTATGAATATACGAGAAGGATAAAGACATACAGGATGTTCTATGAGACATGGAGATCAATGGTCATAGATCCAGCTCGATGAAATCTACTGTCGTTATGAACTCTGCCTCGTAGGCTTGCTCGTTTGATAAAACGGAGAAGCTCAGCAGAATGGGTACGTGTCGCTTCATCTGACGGCTAGAAAATAAAGGTAAAATACATCGACGGTCATTAACGGATCCGGAGTGGGGAGTTGCATGGTGGTTGGAGACAAAAGGTGGTAGAGGAATGGAAACCACGGTACACACGGCAAATTGTGGTGCATTCCGCGGGAAAACTCAGTTTGGCAGAAACCGCTGAAGGGCGCCTCCGGAGTGGGGTCCTATATAAGTAAATTTGACTTGTTGAAGAATTATTTTTTATTCGTGACAGACGAATGAAAAGGACCTGCGTGCTTGCCAACCTCTAATAGTCAATCTCGAATACATGCAGTCATAGTAACAGGTAAGTCCCAAACGCCCAAAATTCATCCACCTAATTACCGTTGTTGTCTGAATTATGGACAAAGGAAAAGATATGCAAGGGTTTAGTCATATTTTGGATGATAGGGAAGAATACCTGGTTGATAGGGACAGAGGAGTATGTGACCCTTTCTTGTCTATTGGAAGTGTATCAGTTATCAAAGATATATTATGGAAATACAATTCACAGGGTAATGATATCCTAAATGCTTGTAAATCATTTTTATATCATTTTGCTGTTGAGCAGACCCTACATTTTCCCGAGTTTATAGAGTGGTGTGCAGTTAACTATTCTTCTTCTCAGAGAATTATTGTAAGTCAATCTATGTCTAGGATACTGTGTAAAATTGATGCCAAGGTCATCCGTGAAAACCTGAACTTCCTCGACAAATACCCTGATAGTTGTGAGCCTGTAAACGAGTCCACTCTAGCTGAAGTGTACAAAAATTGTGGAACTGAGGTTCACTGCAAATTCTTGTCCAGCATCTTGAACGAGGGTCATTCATTAGATGGTATTTTCCCGCCATACCATATTCGTATTTTCAGAGATGAAATTCAATTAGTTGTGTCCTTAGTATGTCAAGTCTTGGGTCTAGATGATGATTGTCATGTAAATGAAGTCATCTTGGGATTTCTATTAAAAATAAGTTCATTGAGTTCTGAGTCTAGGTCAGTTCATGTATTCTGTTTAGACAAGTACTTAGCAGAATCTATACATCTTCAATTGAGTGAGTTTCCAAAATTCAGGTTCTTCAAGTTTCAAACTTATTTGTTGAACATGTTTCTATGTTCGAACGTCACCGAATTGCAGTTTTTAAGTACCATATTCTCTTCAGATTTGCCCAAGCAAATCAACATGTTTGAATTTGCAAATTCTATCATGTCATAAATATACAAGATGTTGTTTGATGAAATGTTACCCCGGGTATTGGAAGAGATGAAAATCATGATGCAATCCTCACCTGAGGATAGTGTCGGAGATTGGTTTCTGTATAAGGATTTCACCATTTTGAGAATATATAGTTTTACTGGAGAACCTTATAGGTTACCTGCTTTCCTTACTCCCAGAATTTTTGCATTGGAGTTTATGAGACAAATATTGCATTCATAAGAAGAACACTTTGGGGATTTTAAGAAATCTTCAAATATCAAGTTCCCTCTCAAAGTTGGTTCTTTTATTTTCAAAAATAAAGGTTCTCTGGTGTTTATAGAAAAATTGTTAAAAAGCATGGAATTTCAAAAGGAGCAAAGGGTAAATTATGATCCCCATCATATAATTTCCCTGAGAAAGTAGGCGAATAAAAACAAGCCATTTCACCACCAAGTTGTTGAAGGTCTAAACGAGACAGCCAATTTGTTTCATTTTATGGAAATTCCAAGATCTGATGAAAATGCAAGTACTATACCAGTTGCAGTATTTCAAGTGACAGATGGTCCTAATATTTTGGTTAAAAGAAGTCTTTCTGAAGTTGAAAGCATGGAAGTGGATGAGGATGATTCACATAAAAAATCCAAATTGTTTCAAGATGATAAAGTTTTGAGTGAAGTTATTTCAGATGATTTAAAAAGAGATGCTTTGGTTCCTACAAAGTCTGTACAAGTGAGTCAGTTTTCTTTTGAAGGTGTAGATAATACAAAATCAGGCCCAGTTTTCAAGTCTAAAGAGGAGCTCATGACTAGTTATGTGGAGAAACAAAAGCAGTCCCTAGAAGAGACAAGGAATCTACTCCCACGGGTGAGGAGTTTAAATAATCCAAAAACTTCCTTGATTTCTACCAGGGACATAGAAAGAAATACTTTTAAATTGTCCATGGTAAGTGATAACAAGATGTCAGAAATGGAAGTAATATTAGACAAGATTAGTGTACCAGACAAAATACAATTACATAAGAAAACGGGAAACATTATTTATTCATATTTATTGCATGCTATGATGAGAGTTAATAAGTTGCAAAATTTGGTAGACAAGTTGGAAGTTCAGTTAAAACATGAGAAGGTTGAAAACAAGGCTAATTCCATTCAAATTAAAAAGTTGCAAGCAGACATCATAAGCTCAGGAAATGAAAGAGGTAACACCCAGGCAATTAAAAGACTTCTAAAAGAAAAGGACAACGCCCTACAGGTTTTGAAGAAAAGGTTGAATATCCCAAGTACAAAACATGTTCAATCATCCGAATTATTAGCATTACAAGAGAAGAAGGACAGGATTCATCAAGACATGATGGAGTATAAAGGTAAGGCTGTGAAATTGCAAGAAGAAAGAGACAAATGGGAAACAGAGCGGAATGAGCTAATAGCACAAATCTCCCTGCTGAAAAAGGACCAAAACGATGAAAAAGAGGTCATGGAGGAATTAATGAGCTAAACTCCCACTGATGAAGACTTGTCTATTGTGAATATTGAAAAACCATTAAATGATTTTTCTGCAGATGACTTACTAGTGCAAATGTCCCAGGTCAGCCTGAAAGATGAATAAATAAGAGAATTAAAGGTGGAAAATGAAAAAGTCAAATCCGAGCTAGCCAAAGTGACTGAAAATAAAAATAAATATTGCAAGATAAAAATCATCTACAGAAGAAATTTAATGAATTGAAAGAAAGAAACATAGGAAAGGGTCCTCTCCAGGGAGCAAAGCACATAATTTGGGATACATTATCCGTAGAAATTACTAAGTTCAGGCATTATTTGAACTTCATTGATGATCAAAGCATATTGATCAATTTGGCCAATCAAAGACTAAAGCTAGTAAATGAAACTATGGATAGGAAACCCCTTGCCACAGCCCAGAATGCGTTAAATTTATTAAATTCATTAACATACCAAAAATTGCATGATATAGGAGTAAAGGACAGAATAGAAATGGTACTGTGGGCCAAAACGTTTATCCATAAGCATCATCTAATGAAAACAGTCTAGGACAAAGCTGATGAAATGATCTCACAGGTTAATGAATTCAAACAGGCTTTCAAAGAACTATTTGAATAGGGCCTTCCTTCCTTTTGGGACGAGGAGGGACGAATGTTTTCTCAAGAGCACTATCACAACTTGTTGGTACAAAGCCGCATGGATCATTCCAAATTTGACGATTTGGAAAAAGGGTTGACAGGGAAAGTCATCGTGGATGAGCTGACGGAAGATTTTGAGATATTACAGAAGTTCCTGATCATCAGGGGAGGGTTGCCTAAAGTGTCTTATGAAGCTTACATGGAGCTGGAGGTGTCCATTTGGGAGATGATTGAATATGATATTCCAAGCGTGGAGCAATGGAGAGCTATAGAAAGATTCAGAAAAACGAAGTACATCCTTCATTCATGAAGACACGTGTTGCGCGATGAGGAGATGCTTGGACGGGCCTTGTTACCGAGTTGATTTTAATTTAATGATCTGTTAGGATCGAAGCTAGTTTTTTATTCCTAGGTGTTAGGAATATAGTTACAAGACTTTTATTAAGCAGGTTATTCAGTTATAAATCTTCTTGGAAGATGAATCATTTTATGTATATAATTGCATTTATTTTATGTGATGGGGGTTGGAACCCATCTTGTTGTTGAATGTTTTTGAAGACATATATTTTTGAATAAAAAAGGGAATGCATAAGAGTTATCAGAGATTCCTGCGTCATTTACATTACAGTCCGTATTTCTCTTCTTCTCTGATTGTTTTTTCCAATGTAGCACTCCATTCTGTTTTTCTTCATATCCGAAACACAGTGTTGAATGGTTAGAATTCATAGTGTTTATGCTCTGATCATCGTTTCAGATATTTTATACATTCTTCTACTAAAGTTAATATAGAACTCATCTTTGATGCTCTCTATTAATGGACTGTTCATTGTCTCTTCTGTTTCACCCGAACTAAATGAATGACTGTGATGGAATGGTTATCTTGCCTTTGATAAAATCTCATGTATATGTCTTTGTGATATCTTTATGTATATGTGACTCCATTTCCCAATGGTTATGTGTTGTTTCAACCATTTATACAATCTTTGAGTGTCGATTTATATCTGGCCTTACTAAATCTGTATTTGAGAGATCCCTGTCTGGAAAGAAAAGTCGGTTTCTTTCTAAAAGTAGTTTTTGTTGTTACCTTTGGGATTTATCTTTGCAACCTAGGTACATTCTGAGTGCTAACAAATTGGCGCCATTGCTGGGGAACGAAAGTGAACATATGCCCTAGGGAGAACGACAGAGTTGAAGAAATATTTCTGTGGGCAAACAAGAATTTTTACCAGTAGAAAAGGTTGTATATTTGCCTTGGCGACTCCATTGTAAAAGTTTTCAAATCTTAAGAAGTCATTCTGGCTTCGAGAAGACACACACGAGGTAATTCTGATACCAAAGTTTTAAAAAGTTTTGAAGATCTGGAAAAGTTATTTAAGAGAAAAGATAAAGAAAAGCTAGGTTTTCCTTTGTTTGGTGCATCATCTTCTCAAGATTCTCCTATTGATCCAAAATGGGAAGTTAATGTTGGAAGGAGTTTGTTGAAAACTAAATCTGAGTCTGATCTAAAGAATACTGAGTTCGATTCTTGTAGATTAGAATCTTATTTGCTGGATTCCCTCTGGAGAGATTTACAACAAACTACGAAAGTTGAAACATTTTCCTCTCAAAATACTCAAAAGCCTTCAGTTCCTTTGAACCCACCTAGATCAATGGCAGCCATATTTGCTCCCTTGCGTTTGCCCGCTTTATTACATGACCTTCCTCAGAATTATTCCCAAATAATTTCTTTATTTGATGGAGAAGGTGACATAACTGCAAAGCAATATGTGGCTAAGTTTGAATATTTTGTTAACTTGGAAGAAGTTGATTATGCAGATGTTAAAATGCGGTTATTTGCTCAAAGTTTGTCAAGTTAGGAAAAGAAATGGTTTAAAGATTTTCCAGATGGATCTATAATGAATTTTCAGGCTTTCCAAAATGCATTTCTAGATAGATGGGATGATAAAAAAAATCCTTTACAGCTCTTGTCCCAGTATAACAGTCTCAAAAAAGGAGGTTTCGAATCTGTCCATGAATTTTCCAGCAGGTTCATGAGGGTTTATAATTCCATTCCGAAAGACATAAAACCTTCGACAGCCGCTGCTAAACTACATTATGCCAGAGCCTTTGATAATGATTTTGCATTTTCATTAAGGGAGAGAAAATCAGTGACTCTTGCTGCAATGTTTACAGATGCTTTAGAAGTGGAAGCAAACATGATGGCAAGTGGAAAAATGAAGCATAGAGATATTGATAGGAGAAAAAAGGATGAAAATTTTCCTTCTGCTTCTTCTTCTACTAATGATATCAAATTTGAAATGATGTTGAAAACGATGGAAAAGTTGATGGAGAGATTAACTATGGACAATAGGGGGTTCAATAGAGAACAAGCCGACCCTCAAATCAGGAACCCCAATTTTAGAAGACCAAATCCTCTTGTTATTCCACAAAATAGGCAGAGAGACATAAGAAACCCAAGAAATCAGGAAGAACAGCAAATTCGACCACCGTTCCCTGAGAATTATTTTGCTGATGAAGAGGACCCTACTGAGAATGAAATTCATCTTCTTGGAGAAATAGATTCAGAGATATATCTTACTGAAGAAGAGAATAACATGTTTGAACAGGAAGGTGGAAATGAATAATTTGAAAGGGAGACAGAGCAGTATCAAAGGGGTTATTTACATGCTATGGATGATGTGCAGAGGAAAATCAGACTGAGAAACAGGGAAGTTTTCATAAATAGAGGGAAGGCAAATCCGAATCAACCTTCCACGAGTTCCCTAAATATAGAAAAGGGAAAAGAAGTGCAAAAAGAGTCTCTTGTAAATAAAGAAGCTGAAAATGAGGTACAAAGAGACAAAAGAATAAAGCAAGTGGCCCCAATTGATGTAGAAAGGGCTGGTTCTGGTTTTAATTTGCAAAATGGGGTTTCAAATTCAAAATGTTTTGTTCCATTTAACAAGTTGTTGAGAAACAATGAATATAGAGACACTATAACAAAAATGGTCAAAGGTCAAGGGGAATCGCAATCTGATATTTTAGAACTGAATGATGATAATCCTACTATTTCATTTGGGTCAAAGGTTAAGAATTTAGAAAATGAAGAAGTCCCTCCTTTCTATTTGAGTTTGAATGTGCATGATATGGTAGTCCATAATGCTATGTTAGACTCAGGAGCATCACATAATTTATTGCCGAAGGGAGTAGTTGAAATTTTGGGACTAGAAGTGACAAGGCCCTATAAAAATTTGTATTCTTTTGGCTCTAGAAGAGTAAAATGCCTTGGTTTGATCAAAGATATGGTAGTGACTCTAAATAAATTGCCATCTAAAACTATAGTCATGGATGTGGTAGTAGCAGATAGGTATTGTTATCAAGATCTTGGACTTCGAAGTTGAAAGGTAGTTTACAAATGGTTATGTCATATGCTACGATTCCTATTCAAGATGGGAGTAGAAGGTTGTATAGTGAAAAAAGGACTCCTTATGTAATGAGGAGTCAAGATAAACATGAAGTTCATCATATATATGATGTTGATACTGATTTGGGGTCTTCTATTCTCTTTAATGATACTGTCCCATGTGATTTAGAAGCCACATTACAAGAGAAGTCTGAAGAAGATAAGAAAGAAGAGATGAAGGAACAAGATGCTTTGGAGGCAAAACAAAAAAGGGAAGGTCTGTGGACTATGTACTTTGATGGATCTGCTACAAAAATAGGTGTTGGAGCTGGTGTGTATATAATTTCTCCTATTCAGGATTTCAAAGTTTTATCATATAAATTAACATTTGAATGCATAAATAATGTAGCAGAATATGAAGCTTTATTACTAGGGTTACATGCTTTGAAAGATTTGGGAGCACAAAGGATAAAATTTTTAGGAGATGTAGAATTGGTAATAAACCAAGTGAATGACAGTTATCAAACCAAACATCCCCGAATGAGGGCTTATAGGAACAAAGTGTGGGATATGATTGGTAAATTTTTTACAGAGCACACGATTTAGGTGGTTTCCGGACATGAAAATACTGTGGCAGATTCTTTGACAGTAGCTGCGAGAAAATTTAAAACCCCTATTGCTGGTCAGAAAGAATATCAGGTGGACATTGTGAATAGACCATCTATTCCTGATAATTATAAATATTGGCAGGTATTTGAAGATGACATGCATATTAGAAGGTTCTTAGAACTATTATGAGAATTTGTAAATACTCATATTGACACCGAAAATGATGATGGTGAGATCTTGCAAGATGATGAGGGACTTGACAAAGAAAAGGAAGGCGCTGAAAATTTAAAGGGAACCCTAGGAGGTAAGGTTATTATTCAATCAAAAATTAATTTCATACCAAGAGGTTTGATTCCTTTGGAAAAAAAAATTGATTAGAATGATGTTGCTAAGAATCCAAAAGCAAAGCCTGTTGAGAATGTTGTTGAAGATAGGAATATTGGCACCGAAGATAATCCTAAGATTATAAAATTATCCAAGAAATTGCCTGAAAAAGAAAAAGAAGAAGATGTGAATTTAATGAAAAAATATACAGATGTATTTTCTTGGAGTTATGAAGATCTCAAGGAGTATGATACATCTATCATATAGCATACCATCCCTATAAAACCCAGGGAAAATCCTTTCAAGAAAAAACTCAGAAGGATAAACCCTAAGTTGCTTCCCATCATTGAGAAGGAAATTAAAAAGTTATTTGATGCCAAGATCATTGTAACTCTAAGATTCTCAAAGTGGGTTGCAAATTTGGTTCCTGTTAGAAAGAAGAACGGAGAAATCAGGCTGTGTATAGATTTCTGGAATTTAAATAAGGTTTCTATGAAGGATAATTATCCTTTGCCAAAGATGGAACATATATTGCAGAAAGTAGTTGGAGCTGAGAGAATCTCAATGTTGGACGGTTTTTCTGGCTATAATCAGATCAAAGTATTACCTGAAGATCAAGAAAAAACGACATTTACTACACCTTGGGGCACGTTTATGTATGAAAAGATGCCTTTTGGCCTAATGAATGCAGGGGCTACTTTCCAACGAGCTATGGACATTGCTTTTGCAGGAGAAATTGGGAATTTTGTGGTAATCTACATGGATGACATCACAGTCTATTCAAAATATGACAGATAACATCTACATCATCTAGAGAAAATTTTCATGAAGTGTAGGAAGTTTGGTATATCATTGAATCCTAAGAAGTCCAATTTTGCATTAGAGGAAGGAAAGTTACTAGGCCATATAATATCTAAAGATGGAATAAAAATTGATCCTGAAAGGGTGAGTGCAATTTTGAAAGTGGGTGAACCCAAGAGTAAGAAGGAAATACAATCATTCTTGGGGCAGGTGAATTTTTTAAGACTCGTTTGTGCCAAGTTTTACTGAGATCTTAATGAATATCACAAATATGTTGAATAAGGGTCATGAGGTAAAATGGAATGCGGAAGCTAGAAAGTCTTTTTGGGAAATCAAAAAAGCAATATCAGATGCTCCTGTGTTGGTGAGTCCATATTTCACCAAAGATTTCTCTGTATTTTAATATGCTTCAGAAAATACTATAGCAGCAGTTTTATTGCAGAAGAATGATGAGAATTTGGAACAACCCATAGCATTTTTTAGCAAAATGTTGAGGGATGGAGAATTGAAATATGACATCATGGAGAAACAAGCATATGCTTTAGTCAAAGCATTGAAGGATTTCAGAGTATATATTCTACATTCACATATAATTGCACATGTTCCATCTGCTGCAGTAAAAGGGATTTTGACACAACCAGATCCAGAAGGTAGAAGGGCGAAATGGATAGCTACGTTACTGGAGTACGATTTAGAGATAAATCCCACCAAGTTGGTTAAAGGACAAGGATTAGCTAAAATGATGGCCAATTCAAATTGTGAGGGTTTACAAATTAATTTTCTATTTCACCAAGCTAATTAGTTGGATACAGAAGTGGAAGTAATGGCTGATTTTGTGGCATCTCCATGGTATTTTGATATTATTTACGTCCTTCAAAATTTACAAGCACCAGTAGGATTGAATAAGTCAAGGGCGAGATCCATAAAATTGAAGGCTGCCAAATTTTGTATTATAAATCAATATCTTTATTGGAAAGACCTCGGAGGAGTGTTGCTGAACTATCTTTTAGAAAATGAAGCTCAACAAACAGTCAAAGAATTTCATAAGGGAGATTGTGGAGGACATCATTCTTGGAAGATAACTGCTAATAAAATTCTAAGAGCGGGTTATTATTGGCCTACATTATTTTCAGATATGTATAAAGAAACCAGTAAGTGTCATCAATGCCAAATTTTTGATGGTAAGAGAAAAGTACTTCCTCTTCCTTTAAATCCAATAATGATAGAAGCTCCTTTCCAACAGTGGGGTTTGGATTTTATTGGCAAGATAAACCCCAATTCATCAGGAAAACACAAATGGATTCTGATAGCTACGGATTATTTTACAAAATGGATTGAAGCGATTCCCACCAGAAGAGCCATTGAAACTGTAATCATGGACTTTCTTGAGGAAAACATATTGGCTCAATTCGGATGCCCCAAAAGAATAGTGACAAACAATGCAGCTGCTTTTAAATCCAAGAAAATGATTGATTTCTGTCACAAATATCATATAAGTCTCAATCATTCAAATGCCTATTATCCGCAGGGAAATGGGTTAGCTGAATCTTCAAATAAAAGCTTAGTAAGGATCATCACGAAGTTGTTGAAAGATAATAAAAAGTCTTGGCACACCAAGCTCAAGTATGCTCTATGGGTTGACAGAATTAGTACCAAAAGGTCAATCGACATGTCTCCATTCCAACTGGTGTATGGAACTGAATTCGTTTTTCCAGCATCGTTAGGTGTTCCAGTTATGAGATATTTCCAAGATCAGCAAGAAGAACTAAATCATATGCAAAGGAGGATAAATCATATTATTGAGCTGGATGAGTGAAGGAATAAGGCTTATGACAAGGTGCAGTTACATCAAGAAAAAATGAAAAATACTTTTGACAGAAGAATCAAAGAAGAACAGTTTCAGATTGATGATTTGGTCTTGAAGTGGGATGCTCCTAAAGAAGACAAACATGGGAAATTTGATCATATGTGGGTAGGTCCTTATGTTGTTGCTGGATACAGAGGACAAAAGGCATTTCTGCTAGAATATCTGAACGGGGTTCCTCTGGATAGTAACCTTGTCAATGGAAGGTATCTGAAACATTACCTATCCTAAGGAGGAGGGTAAAATTTGTATTATAGCCTGTAAATACTTATTTTTCTTTACAATTCAATACGGATGGTAGGCCGAATGTATTTGAATCCCACGGTGAAGGCCCTAAGATTCAGGAGGTGTGCCATTCCTTTCTAAAAAAAACAATATATCTACAAAAAACAAAAGATAATTTTTCTGGAAGTTATTGTGAAAGATTAAAGATAGGCACCTAGTCTACAAGTTCTTTGATACCTCACAGGGAGGATATCATCCCTAGATGGAGCTAGTTGTTAACACCTTTACTTAGCAGAGGGTCGAAGAGACCATGGTAAAGAGGAAATAATGGTTACTTGTAAGACTTTGGTTAAATATTATGGTATAAAATTATGACAAAGGGCGAGTAAGAGATGAATTATCATGGGATCCAACAGTGTAAAGCGAGGAAATGGAGATCGAAGGCTTATAATGTGTCCGCTTTATGAATATGCGAGAAGGATAAAGACATATGGGATGTTCGATGAGATATGGAGATCAACGGTCACAGATCCGGCTCGATGAAATCTACGGTCATTGTGAACTCTGCCTCGTAGACTTGCATGTTTGATAAAAAGGAGAAGCTCAACGGAATGGGTACGTGTCGCTTCATCTAACGGATGGAAAATAAAGGTAAAATACATCGACGGTTGTTGATGAATCCGTAGCAGGGAGTTGCGTGGTGGTTGGAGACAAAACGTGGTAGCAGAATGGAAACCACAGTACATGCAGCAGATTGTGGTGCATTCTGTGGGCAAAAGTAGTTTGACGAAAACCGCTGAAGGGGGCCTCCGGAGTGGGGTCCTATATAAGTAAAGTTGACTTGTTGAAGAACTATTTTTTATTAGTGTCAGATGAATTAAAAGGACCTGCATGCTCCCCAACCTCTAACATTCAATCTCAAATACATGCGTTCACAGTAACAGGTAAGTCTTGAACGCCCGAAATTCATCCACCTAATTACCGTTGTTGTCTGAATTATGGAAAAAGGAAAAGACCTGCAAGGGTTTAGTCATATTTTGGACGATAGGGAAGAATACCTGGTTGACAGGGACAGAGGAGTATGTGACCCTTTCTTTTCTGTGGGAAGTGTATCAGTTAGCAAAGAGAGCTTATGGCAATACAATTCATAGGGTAACGATATCCTAAATTCTTGTAAATCGTTTTTATATCATTTTGCTGTTGAGCAGACCCTGTATTTTCCCGAGTTTGCAGAGTGGTGCGCAGTTAACTATTCTTCTTCTCAGAGAGTTATTGTAAGTCAGTATACATCTAGGATACTATGTAAAATTGATGCCAAGGTCATCCGTGAAAACCTGAACTTGCCTGACGACTACCCTGATAGTCATGAGCCTATAAATGAGTCCATTCTAGCTGAAGTGTACAAAAATTGTGGAACTGAGGCTCACTGCAAATTCTTGTCTAGCATCTTGAATGAGGATAAGTCATTATATGGTCTTTTCCCTCCATACCATGTTCTTATTTTAAGAGATGAAGCTCAATTAGTTGTGTCCTTAGTCTATCAAGTCTTGGGTCTAGATGATGATTGTCATGTAAATGAAGTCATCTTGGGCTTTCTATTAAAAATAAGTTCATTGAGTTCTGAGTCTCAGTTAGTTCATGTATTCAGTTTAGATGAGTACTTAGCAGAAGCTATACATCTTCAATTGAGTGAGTTTCCAAAAGTCAGGTTCTTCAAGTTTCAAACTTATTTGCTGAACATGTTGCTATATTCGAACGTCACCGAATTGCAGTTTTTAAGTACCATATTCTCTTCATATTTTCCCAAGCAAATCAACATGTTTAAATTTGCAAATTCTATCATGTCAGAAATATACAATATGTTGTTTGATGAAATGTTACCCCGGGTATTGGAAGAGATGAAAAGCATGATGCAATCCTCACCCGAAGATAGAGTCGGAGATTGGTTTCTATATAAGGATTTCACCATTTTGAGAATATATGGTATTACTGGAGAACCTTATAGGTTAGATGCTTTCCTTACTCCCAGAATTTTTGCATTGGAGTTTATGAGACAAAGATTGCATTCAGAAGAAGAACACTTTGGGGCTTTTAAGAAATCTTCAAATATCAAGTTCTCTCTCAAAGTTGGTTCTTTTATTTTAAAAAATAAAGCTGCGCTGGTGTTTATAGAAAAATTGTTAGAAAGCATGGAATTTCAAAAGGAGAAAAGTGTAAATTATGATCCCCATCATATAATTTCCCTGAGAAACAAGGTGAATAAAAACAAGCCATTTGACCACCAAGTTGTTGAAGGTCTGAACGAGACAGCCAATTTGTTTCATTTTATGGAAATTCCAAGATCTGATGAAATTGAAAGTACTATACCAGTTGCAGTATCTCAAGTGACAGATGGTCCTAATATTTTGGTTAAAAGAAGTCTTTCTGAATTTGAAAACATGGAAGTGGATGAGGATGATTCACATAAAAAAGCCAAATTGTTTCAAGATGATAAAGTTTTGAGTGAAGTTATTTCAGATGATTTAAAAAGAGCTTCTTTGGTTCCTACAAAGTCTATACAAGTGAGTCAGTTTTCTTTTGAAGGTGTAGATAATACAAAATCAGGCCCAGTTTTCAAGTCTAAAGAGGAGCTCATGACTAGTTATGTGGAGAAACAAAATCAGTCCCTAGAAGAAACAAGGAATCTACTCCCGCAGGTGAGGAGTTTAAATAATCCAAAAACTTCATTTATTTCTACCAGGGACATAGAAAGAAATACTTTTAAATTGGCCATGGTAAGTGATAAGAAGATGTCAGAAATGGAAGTAAGATTAGACAAGATTAGTGTACCAGACAAAATACAGTTACATAAGCAAACGAGAGACATTATTTATTCAGATTTATTGCATGCTATGATGGGAGTTAATAAGTTGCAAATTTTGGTAGACAAGTTGGAAGTTCAGTTAAAACATGAGAAGGTTGAAAACAAGGCTAATGCCATTCAAATTAAGAATTTGCAAGCAGACATCATAAGCTCAGGAAATGAAAGAGGTAACACCCAGGCAATCAAAAGATTTCTAGAAGAAAAGGACAACGCCCTCCAGGTTTTGAAGAAAAGGTTGAAGATCCCATGTACAGAACATGTTCAATCATCCGAATTATTAGCATTACAAGAGGAGAAGGACGGGATTCATCAAGACACGATGGAGTATAAAGGTAAGGCCGTGAAATTGCAATAAGAAAGAGACAAATGGGAAATGGAGGGGAATGAGCTAATAGCACAAATCTCCCTGCTAAAAAAGGACCAAAACAATGAAAAAGAGATCATGGAGGAATTAATGATCCAAACTCCCACTGATGAAGACTTGTCTATTGTGAATATTGAAAAACCATTAAATGATTTTTCTGCAGATGACTTACTAGTGCCCATGTCCCAGGTCAGCCTGAAAGATGAATAAATAAGAGAATTAAAGGTGGAAAATGAAAAAGTCAAATCCGAGCTAGCCAAAGTGACTGAAAATAAAAATAAATCATTGCAAGATAGAAATCAGCTACAAAAGAAATTTAATGAATTGAAAGAAAGAAACATAGGAAAGGGTCCTCTCCAGGGAGCAAAGCACATAATTTGGGATACATTATCCGTAGAAATTACTAAGTTCAGGCATTATTTGAACTTCATTGATGATCAAAGCATATTGATCAATTTGGCCAATCAAAGACTGAAGTTAGTAAATGAAACTATGGAGAGGAAAACCCTTGTCATAGCCCAGAATGCGTTAAATTTCTTAAATTCATTAACATACCAAAAATTGCATGATATAGGAGTAAAGGACAGAATAGCAATGGTACTCTGGGCCAAAAACTTTATCCATAAGCATCATCTAATGAAGACAGTCCAGGACAAAGCTGATGAAATGATCTCACAGGTTAATGACTTCAAACAGGATTTCAAAGAACTATTTGAAGAGGGCCTTCCTTCCTTTTGGGACGAGGAGGGATGAATGTTTTCTCAAGAGCACTATCACAACCTATTGGTACAAAGACGCATGGATCATTCCAAATTTGACGATTTGGAAAAGGGGCTGACAGGGAAAGTCATCGTGGATAAGCTGACGGAAGATTTTGAGATATTACAGAAGTTCCTGATCATCAAGGGAGGGTTGCCTAAAGTGTCTTATGAAGCTTACATGGAGCTGGAGGTTTCCATTCAGCAGATGATTGAATATGATATTCCAAGAGCAGAGCAATGGAGAGCTATAGAAAGATTCAGAAAAACAAAGTACATCCTTCATTCATGAAGACAAGTGTTGTGCGCTGAAGAGATGCTTGGACGGGCGTTGTTACCGAGTTGATTTTAATTTAATGATCTGTTAGGATCGAAGCTAGTAGTTTATTCCTAGGAGTTAGGAATATAGTTACAAGAATTTGATTAAGAAGGTTATTCAGTTATAAATCTTCTTGGAAGATGAATCATTTTATGTATATAATTGCATTTATTTTATGTGATGGAGGTTGGAACCCATCTTGTTGTTGAATGTTTTTGAAGACATATATTTTTGAATAACAAAGGGAATGCATCAGAGTTATCAGAGATTCATGCGTCATTTACATTATAGTCCATATTTCTCTTCTTCTGTGATTGTTTTTTCCAGTGTAGCACTCCATTCTGTTTTTCTTCATATATGAAACATAGTGTTGAATGGTTAGAATTCATAGTGTTTATGCTCTGATCATCGTTTCAGATATTTTATAGATTATTCTACTAAAGTTAATATAGAACTCATCTTTGATGCTCTGTATTAATGGACTGTTCATTGTCTCTTCTGTTTCACCCGAACTAAATGAATGACTGTGATGGAATGGTTATCTTGCCTTTGATAAAATCTCATGTATATGTCTTTGTGATATCTTTATGTATATGTGACTCCATTGCCCAATGGTTATGTGTTGTTTCAACCATTTATACAATCTTTGAGTGTCGATTTATATCTGGCCTTGCTAAATATGTATTTGAGAGATCCCTCTCTGGAAAGAAAAGTCAGTTTCTTTCTAAAAGTGGTTTTTGTTGTTACCTTTGGGATTTACCTTTGCAACCTGGGTACATTCTGAGTGCTAACACAAGGTGTATGAGATTTCATGCAGGATATCCATTACAGTTTTGGGTTGATGCTGTAAAAACTACTGTTTAGTTAATAAATAGAGGGCCTTTAAGCACTTTGCATGGTGGCATTCCAAAGGAGGCATGGATAGGTAAACAAGTAAAATACTCATTTCTGAGAACTTTTGGTTGTGAAGCATTTGTCCATATTGATAAATATGATAGGAAAAATCTTGAGGCTAAATCCAAGAAATGTACATTTATTGGATACGGGGTTGATGATTTTGGTTATCGTTTGTGGGATTATGAAAAACTAAAATATCATTAGGAGTAGGGATGTGGTATTCAATGAAAAGGCCATGTACAAAGATCAATTGCAGGGAAAGAAAGTGGAAAAGGAAAACACATAGTACATAGTGCTTGATGAAATCAAAGAAAATGAAGTTCCAAAGGCCCCAAAAAATCAAGAGAAACATCATGTACCTGAAACTCCTGCAACTGTAAGAAAGTATACCAGGTTAAGTAGACCCCCTGAACGATTCTCTCCTTCACTGTATTATTTATTAATGACTGATTCTGGTGAACCAGAATGTTATGAAGAAGCAATGCATGTAGAAACTAGAATGAAGTGGATGAAAGGCATGGATGAGGAGATGGACTCATTGATAATAAACTAGACTTGGGATATGGTTAAGTTGCCTACAGAAAAAATGGCATTGCAGAATAAATGAGTTTACAGGTTGAAGGAAGAAGATGGAGGAAAGAAGCGGTACAAGGCTATACTTGTTGTAAAGGGGTTTGCACAAAAGAAAGGTATATATTTTGATAAAATATTTTCTCTTGTTGTTAAAATGACTTCAATTAGAACTATCTTAAGTGTAGTGGTAGTAGAATATTTGCATCTTGAACAGTCAGATGTAAAAACATCTTTTCTCCATGGGGATTTGGAGGAAGAGATTTATATGCAGCATCCACAAGGGTATGAGGTCAAAGGTAAGGATAATTTGGTTTGTAGGTTGAAGAAGAGCTTGTATGGCCTGAAGCAAGCTCCAAGGAAGTGGTATTTAAAATTTGATAAGTTTATGACAAAACAAGGTTATGATAGATTTCATTCTGATCACTTTGTTTATTTCAAGAGGCTAGATAATGGAAGATATATTATCTTGTTATTGTATGTGGATGAAATCCTTGTTGCAAGGTCTAACATGCAAGATATAAATGTGCTCAAAATAAAACTAGCTAAATCATTTGCGATGAAGGATTTGGGTGCTACAAAGAAAATCCTTGGTATGAGAATAACAAGAGACAGGAAAAATCGCAAATTGAGGTTGTCTCAAGGTGAGTACATAGAAAAGGTGTTGCAGAGGTTTAGAATGGAGAATGAAAAAACAGTTAGTAAACCTTTAGCCATCCATTTCAAACTAAGTAAGGAGATGTGTCCAGAGACACAGGAAGAGATAGATTACATGTCCAGGATTCCCTAGTCATTAGCGGTTGGAAGCTTGATGTATGCCATGGTGTGGACAAGACCAAATATTGCACATGCAGTGGGAGTTGTGAGCAGGTATATGAATAATCTAGGTAAAGAGCATTGGAAAGCATTATGGTGGATTCTCAGGTATTTGAGAGGTACCACTTCTCATGCATTATGTTTTGGAGGTTCAGACACTGTTCTACAGGGATATGTTGATGCAGATATGGATGGTGATAAAGACAGTAGAAGGAGCACCAAAGGTATGTGTTTATTGTGGGTGGAATGGTAGTAAGTTGGATTTCAAAACTCCAACAGGTTGTTGCACTTTCAACAATGGAAGCAGAGTATATTGCTGCTACAGAGGATAGTATGGAGATGATTTGGTTGCAGAGGTTCATGGAGGAATTGCATAAGAATCAAGAGAATAGTAGGTTGTATAGTGACAGGCAAAGTTCCATTCATCTTGAGAAGAAATCAGCCTTTCATTCAAAGACTAAACATATACAACTCAAGTACCTCTTCATAAGGTATATTCTAAATGAATAAATGTTAAAATTGGAAAAGATACATACTAGCCAGAATCCTGCAAACATGTTGACAAAGGGATTAACCAAAGAGAAACCAAGTTCCTGCTCGGTTTTTGTTGGCCTTCAAGCATGAAGGAAAAAATAAGAAATTTTGCAAGTCCAAGGTCTAGATCATAGTCTACCAAGTGCAGCAGCGGTGGATTTGTTGTGACTAGTCTCCAAGTGGGATATTGTTGGTTGTGGAGCCTGATATTCCAGATATAGAGATATTATTCAGTTGTGTTTGTACCCTAGGTGTATTGTACTCTCATTCCCCCTTCCTTGGGGTTCGGGGGCGGCTCCCCTAGGAAAAGGGGATTCGTGGGCGGAGCCCTTAAGAATTTTTCTTGGGATGTATGTTGGCCAATAGTTATGCAGACCAATGGTATTGGGTTAACCATAGTATTTTCCCATGGTATTTTTCCCCTATAAAATAAAGCATTGTAACATGGTTTTGTATGGTATTATAGCATTGTAAACAATCTATGTGATTGTGTGAGAGAGACTGTGAGGGCATGAAGAGGAAGTGCAGCGGTTTTGCTGCACGTTGTATCCCTTCATCTTTTTGGACTGTAATAAAAGGACTGGAAATTTCCTTGTGGACGTAACCCATCATTTGGGTGAACCATGTTATATCTGTGTCTCTCTGTAATGTGTTTAATGTGTTTTGCATCTTGTTTAATTATTTAACTGTATATTTGTTATTGCTTTGCGGTCTTGTTTTCTAACATATAAGCTTCACCTTTACATCCAATGGTCCACTTCTAACTAACTTCTAATTGATTTAACCACTAATGACCTATATCCACAAAATATGGTCAAGTGATACAAAAATATGCATAAAATATTCAAAAGCAGTTTTTTCCCACCCACTGTGCTCCATTTGACTTGCGCAGTCTCATGTGATCTTGTGAAGCCTCCGCGGTGTTTCCCAACTCACTTACCCAAACCCTTGCCACCAAACCCAAGGATAAAAAGCAGACTATTTGGGAATCCTTGAATCATAACTAGTTGTGGAGTCCCAATGGTTTATTTTTCTTAAGCGATCACTAAAGCTTATCAAACATTTTATAATCCTAAAATTTCAACTTGATACTGATATATAAAAATAATTATGAGTTATTTAATCCTTCCTAAGTCAAAATCCCTCACTACTAGTTTCTGGGAATCGCCAAGCCCAAGATCTAGTTTACATCTGTTGGGGTGCCTAGGAGACTTGGAGTAGAATTCAGTCTCATTGATGTTTGAAACATAAATTTTCCCAGTACAAATTTCAAAGGATATCAATATAGCACAATCCTCCCTCCTTGGTTTGAACTTGTCCTCTTTATCCTTTATTAAGTGACCAGTTAAACCCTTTATTTCCACTAATTGTTATGAAGGTTGGGAAATAATGAATTAATTTGCAATCATATATAATTTGTTAGGTTGATGTTAATGTTCTTATACCTTCAATTAATCTATGTATTAAGTTTTGGGTGGTTTGGGTTAAGTCTTACAATGTTTGTTGCAAGTTTCATTAAAACTAGTCATTGTGTACTTGTCAATTTTGCTTAGTGTGCCTGATTCCCAAAATGGTACATTACACCTTGGGTTAAATCTCTTAAACTTCTACGAAAATTTTATACACTAAATAAGTCTCTTTAATAAAGGATATATAAAATTAACCAACTAATGAAAAAGAATAATAAAATCGATAGTAAAAATGTTAATAAAACAAGAGAATATGAATTTAGTGTTGAGCTTGTTAGCTCTAGAACACCTGAGTTTGGTGTTGATCTTGTTGGCTCTGGAGCACCTGATTTTGGTGTTGATCTTATTGGCTCTAGAGAACCTAAACTGGTTAGACTCACTATCCATAATCCTTACAATATGTAGAAATATTTGAAAACTGGGACTCAATTTTTTGAACAAACAAATTCATATAATAAGAATGATTGAACAAGAAATATTATTTTAGCTAGGGAAAAAATCTTGAATTTGGAAAAATATTTCAGAATCTATAATAATTGATTTTTCAGACTCATGATAAAATGGATCTTTTGGTATATATCAAGCACTTTGTGTATTAAAGTCCTATGAAAAGAGATTCTAGGCTCTATGATTGTTACAGTAAATTCTCAGCAAGTGCTGGCAGAGGTTGTTTCCATAACATGAAACACTCAACACTAGAAAAAAACAACTACAATATATATAAACTTTTCCTAGGATTATATAAACCTCTTGAATTAGCTTCTATTCTTACCTTCCAAGGGATCAAAAGGTTTGATATTTGAAGTGCTTGATCTATGTGGATAACCTGCAAGAAACACATCAAAACACAAACTGACATAAGAGTAACAAGATAGCTTAAAATCCAATGTAAAAGGCCAAGGAATTAAACAACACACACAACATGATAATCAGGCATACAAATGCTTCTGGGAAAGAAACTATATTTGTATTAAAAGTACAAAGAGGGAGAGTTTACAACCGATTCCTTCGTGTTGAGAACTCTTTCTCAAAGGATCCTTGCCTCAAAACCTTAAGCTTGCCTACTAATCACCTAAGAGTCTGACTGAATTTGTATAGAATTTGGATGCAATAACACATTCTTTCTCCTCTTACCCATGAGGGGTAACATAGTATATAAAGGAATGAGAGGATGGGATAAGTTAAGGATTCCATGGGAGAGGTGGAGCAAGGATACTAAAATGAGGGATCTCAAGTTCCAGGTGTCCTGAATCATAGGGATGAGGCTCCACAAAGGCTAGCTTTGAGAAGCCTCTCGAACCTTCCTTTTTTTTCTTCATAACTCAAGCATCATGCCTTGTTCATGGAGAAAATGTGTTACCAATTAGACACCACACCTTGTACACAGGAAGTAGGTGGTGGCACTGCTTTCCGTAGATAGAAAAAAGGTGTTTGTAAGATGAGTGCCGCATCTTGTCCACAGGTAAACTGCAGTGGTGGAAAAAACTATGAAATGTTTCATCCTTATTCATTTCCAAGTTCAAAATTTGAGGAATTCAAGGTAGATACTGAGATTTTTGTCCCACAACATGATGTTGACGAGAATTAGGCATAACAGAATTCCCCCCCAAAGCATGAGACTAGAGGGAAAGGATAGGCAAAGGATTTGTTGGAACAAGTTATCACTTCAAGGAAATAGTCCAAATATAAAAAAATATTCAACAACCAAGGTCATCCTGTAGTTCATTTACACTTTGATATATGTCCATATGACTCACAACATGGCTCCTGACCAATACAGTGCATATCCATCTGAGATATAAACAATCATGGATGCTAGAATACAACATAGATCCATGTGAAAAAAAACTCAAACTTGGACATAGCTACCAAATATACAATGTAGATCTATGTCGTACATATGAAAATATGAGCACAGCCATGAACATGTAAATGTGGATCCATGCTATGACTCATACAAATACTCCATCGCAACTTGGGGAAAGCAATGAGCACTCAACATACACCTAGGTTCTTTGTATTGTTTTCAACAAAGTATGATTCTATCCATGTGAATAAATGTCTTGAATTCGAACATGGTAGAAACCACTTGATTACCGATCAATAATGAAAACTGTTAACAACTGTGAGGGATATCACTATTAATGTCAATGATTCCCAAGGTACCTCGGTACATTCCTCTGAATGTGAATATATGATCTTATGTCGAACACTCGGATAAATATTTCGATCAAAGGTCAATTATGTGAACCTATTGTCGAAATAAAGGAAATATGTCATTGATGTATACATATCTCAAGGTACTTCTTTGTTTCTAAGACTAATTCTTGGAAGATGTGTTGAATTTGATAGGAATAGTCTCATTGGAGAAGGTCCATGATGAATCCCACATCAACGGCATGAAACTCGGAACAAAGTTCTAGAGTCTGAGTATGAAGTAACCACATGACTGAATCAAAGGTAACTGGCATAAAAGTAGTTTTAACTATAGAGGATAACTCTTGTGTGAATTTTTGTGTAACTCCCCCTTTTCCTATTTTGGGAAGATTCCCTGGCTTGTGTGACACATCACCTCACTAATTTTGATTCCTATTCATGGATGATGTTTCCACAAATGAATTTGAGTTGGGTGGAGTGCCTTGGAGTCACTCTCCTTGAAATTGGAATTTCTTGGGTTGGATAAGAGTTAACCTCTTATGGTTGAATTATCCCCCTTGGATTGACTCAAGTTGGCTTACCATGGGTTGTTTTGACACCATTGAGTTAGAATTATCTTCTTTGGTCTATAAATCCATATTTTATAACCTTGGTTTGGGGTTTTTTTTTAATGGTTATTTTGGATGGTTGTTGATTATGGTTTTGCATGCCTTTGACGGTGAGAACTTGGTAAGCTTGTGATCTTGGGAAACCAAGAATGATCTGTTATGTGAATGAACTTTGTGCTTGAATCAATGTGATATTTTATGGTGTTTTCATTAATCCCAAAAAATCTAGTGTATTTCTTGTGTGTCCACTACTTTTCTTTCTATTGGACCTATACATAAACCCTTATGGTGAATGGCGATATCTCGATGGCCGAGGGGGTTTGGATTACCATTGCACTTGGTAGTAGGGTGGAAGTGGAAGTATGTGGTGGGGAATAGAGTTTTGGACTCCCAAAATTATACTTTATATATTCTTGAGTGCACCTCTATTTTTCATTTGTGGCCTCATCTCATGGGTGGCTTGCCAAAGTCAAATCTTTCTTGCCAAGTGCCAAAGGTTGGATGGAATGTGGTCTTGATGATGTCAGTTGTGCATTGATAAGATAACTGATTTATATAATTTTTTTTAATTTACTTGGATTTGATATGATTTATGTATTCACATGAAATATTTGATGAAGCTTGTGATTTATTTGTAGAATAAATTTCTCACAAAATTCAATCTATTTATGCAAGTAACTTTTATGAAGGAATTGGAAACTAGTTTTTGGTATTTTGTGTGCAATTTTTTTGAGGAAATAATTCTTTTGTACCTATACTAAATAAATTATATTTATTCCCATTTTCATTATATAATGTGTATTTTTATGGTATAGCAACCTTGGAATGGCTTAATACACTTCTGTTTGATGCTTCTACCTTTTATTCGAAAACTAGTTCTTCGATCAAACTATTTGGCATAGTCTGGAGACTTAGCACGTAAGGTGTTTGTAAGAATTTGTTAGTGTCCCTATTAGGCTTATGAATAATAAATAATATTGAAATTTTTTTGATAATTTTAGGATAAATCTTCTTGGTATTGTTGGGAAAATGTCTACTGAAATCCTAGATCAATTTTCAATTTCTAGCTCCTTCGATGGAATTGTTTTGAGTAGATTTGTCACTTTGCATATGAAGTGTTTGAAATTTTTTTTGAATGAGATATACCTATTTTATTACTGATAAAACATTTTATTTAATGTTGTAATTTAATTTCAATTATTCTATGAGTTGTGTATTTAATTATTCTAGCGATTCCCAGAATTTTAGTCAATTTAGATGACTATAATTAACTAGTTTTGTGAGTTGTTTAATGGACTGTTTATGGGAGGAAATATACATCCATATGAGTATAATTTTACCCTGATACACTTTCCATGAGCTAAAATGGTAATATATTTCTCTTTATTTCGCATTTGGAAAGTTAAATTGGAAACTAGGCACATTGCAGTGAAATTGGTAACTAGTTTTTGGGTACGAATCTCTGTTTTTGGTAAAATATGAATGTGCAACCATATTATATGTTCTTGATAATTTAAATATTATTTATAATGATATTTTCCATATATGTACCTTCACCTATGTGTGCCTCGTAACTTGGTACGATTGGCATGACTGAATTCATGGCAATGTTTATTAACTAGTTGTACTGGTTGAACTTGAAATATTCTCTGTTTATATACTCAGATAAGATCCACAAAAGTAAATTATTTTGTTGTATGTTCATGCTTAAATATATGTATAATGGTTGTAGGTTCACTTTTTGTTTTATTGGCATGGTTTCATGTCAAATTTGTGCAAGACTAGCTGTTAGTATTGAACAACTAGTTAACTAGTTCTGGTTGAATCATTTTCATAATTACTATGTTTAATTAATTGAAAAATGGTAATTATGCATGATTTGCATGTTATTAGGTGTTTATTAGCCATTGTAATTTATAAAAATTGGTTAAGTGATAAACAAATGAAATTATATAAATATGAATTGTGCGTTGTGTCATTAAGTATCATAATCGAAACACTAATTACTAGTTAATCCTGATTAAGAGTAAATAGAATTTAGAGGTGGAATTTATGTCTAAATTGGCTTGGAATGGATATGTGATGTTTCTATAAGGTGTTATCAATCCTTCCCAACCCTTGGATCATACGTTAAAATAGTTATTGAATTTATTTTAATTTATTGATAATTAAAGGAACTTTGTCGTGATTAAACCTTGAAAATGAAATTTAATATTTGTTTAACTAATCATCTATGATAAAAATTCTCTAATTATCCTTATAGAGATAATGATATGTCACTCGGACCCTTTTTTAAACTCATGGGACATTACAATTGGTATTAGAGCTTAGGTTCCAACACTATGGACATTGGGCCTTCTATGGAGTTATTATCTTCTGTATATGTGCATTAGGAGTTTACAAATGTTCTTAGTAAGATGAATTTAACCTACCTTATGTTAATAGAATAATAAGAAACCTCACTTCATAGATTAGTTTGGTGTATGCCTTAGAATTAATTAATTTAATGCATATTTTTTGTTCAATAGATTGTTTGGTAAGTACTATGTGGTGCATATCTAATAATTGACTCTAACTTGATTGGTTGATTCTTGTGCATTGTATCTTTTACTACTAATTGAAATGTTGATATTGAAATGTTAACATTGAAATGCTTCTTGTAATATGACTTATTTACTGGTACATTATGATTATTAATTGATAAGTAAATAATTGTCCTTATAATAGTATGTACTATGTACCATTATCAGTATTAATTTAAAGATAAGTTATTAAGATTATATAGTTCTATTATTATTAAATATTAAGATGATTTATTAAATGGAATTTATACCCTATATGGATTTTGTATTTTCTGTGGATGGTATGCTTTTATAGTCTTATTTATGCCACTTGGATGGTGGTGTTTTTATGGATGAGTTACTCTTTGGCTATTTTAGGAATGGGACACTTGTCTAAATTGTATTTTTCATTCTCCTTTGTATTTTATGCATGTAGTATGTTTTTATATTATTTATTAATTAATACAATCCTAACTTATCTAATTAGTTAGTGGTGGAATTGCCACTTGGATTTAAGCATAGCTGTGGGATATTTTTGTATTCTATTACTTAATTTATTTATTTTGGAGTTAGTGGTGGCATTATTATTATCCTAGCTATCTTACTAATTTAATTATTGACTAGAAAAATTGAGCTACTTGTCCCTAATTTTCATATTCTCTTTTATTTTATTTTATTTAGTGATAGAGATGTAACTCCTAGTCTATTTTTGGAGATGAGCCACGTTCCTTTAATGACTCATATTCTTTTAGTTTTATTTATTTTATTTTATGTGTAACTAGGTAGTATATTAGTGTAAGAT
>LPNX010138282.1:156085-213527 GCA_001517045.1 Pseudotsuga menziesii
CTGTATGTTTGTATATACTATAATAGGTATTTTATTATATGTAATAATTATCAATATTGCATGTTTGTAATATTGTGAATATACTATATGTATAGAGGTGAACGTATATAATGATGTAAGTGTAAATTTTGGAGGTGTTTGGAAGTGTTTGAGTGCTTAGAGGTGTTTGGAAGTGTTTGAGTGTTTGGGGGTGTCTCAAGATGTTTGGAGGAATTTGAAAGTGTTTGAAAGTATTTGTAAGTGTTTGGGAATATTTGAGTGCTTGGAAGTATTTGAGAGTTTGGAAATATTAGGAAGTATAGTGTGACCAAAAGTGTTATGTTAGTAGATGTGTTATAATACGTATCTAATATGATAGTATTGGGTTATATGCAATTATTGCTATAATTGTATGGATATTATGGTATACATAATAATAATATGAGTATATTAAATATAGGTTATATGACTAATATGTTGTGTATATGATTAATAATAATATGATATATGATTGAAGAATTATAATATGTATGTAAACAGAACAGGTGTATGTATATAAATAATACATAGTAATAGAAAGTATGGTATATGATATGGTTTTATCATTAGTGTGTTGTATATCTAGTTATTATTTTATTACAGAATATTAGAATATTCTAGTGCTAGGATGTTGGTTATTTGAGATGACTATGTATTTACTTTGATTGATAAGTAGTATGATACATGTAAATAATTAGTAATGTAATGTATTATTATATATATCCTCATGAGATAATAATTCTATGCAATGTTATGATAAATAGTAACTATTCAATATGATTTCTATAATTTATGTATTTGTTTGATATTATTGGTTTCCATTGGATTTTATTGATTGACATTGGTTGATTAATGGTTGATACATATATGACGTTGCCATCATTGTATGTATGGATATTATTGGTTGTCCTTGTTTTTTATGATTTTTGTGTGTATGATTGATGCATTCTAGTTGATGTATTCTAATTAATGTATTATGGTCATTGTCTTATTCTTGATTAATCTTGGATGATGTATTCTGATTGATGTATTTTGGTTGATGTATTTTGATTGATGTACTATGATTGATGCTTGTATGGTCAGTTGATGCATGTATGTTTGTCCTTGGTTGATATTACATGATCAATATATGATTGATATATGGTTGACATATTATGAATTGATGATCGATTCCTATATGGATGATGTATGCATAAGGGTCGTTGTATGATTGATATTAGTTGATATATAATGGATTTTTGAATGATATCTACATAATACTTATCCTTTGCATTGAGATGAAATGTAATATATTGCTATGACCCTTTTTGGCTCTTAGTTAGATTAAAACAGTTGCATATAAGTTCAATTTTCCTATTACATTAAAATGCAAAAGTATTTAGGTGATCTTTGAAAATACTCATCCTTGTGATCTTCATCAGAAAAGTATCTTGTTTCATTATTGAAAGGTATCCTAGTATTCTCTTGGGATGTGACTAGAGCAAGAAATATCTACTATAGTCTAGAGGATGAAGAAAAGGTGTCGATGCCAAGGATTTTTTATGAGAATCGAGGGAATATTGGTCTCTCGCATCCCATATAGATGGATTATCCTTCTTTAACAATCACATGAAACCCTTGGTAATGCTGGCATAGTTCACTCTGAACCAACATATGAAATTATCCTTCCCTTGGAGACTCTGAAACTGAACAATGGTGCATGGGGGAACAAACCTAATTATTTCCTCAACCTTTAATATCTTGACCATAATACCCTCTTACGACATGATGAATCCCAATATCCATCCAATCCTAACACAAAATATGCACTTATGAAGGTTTAGCTGAATTTTATAATGTATGTATCTTTCATATGACAGTCAAAGGTGCATTGGATGATCCAATCTTTGACAAGAGTGAGTAGCCAATCCATCTAAACATGATTCTATTATACATTTATGGTCATGAAAGGAAAAGGACATTTCTCATTGAAAGGTCGCTTCGACGTTTTTAGGGACGAAGGGAATCTTAGGGTATGCAAAATTCCCCTAAGGAAAAATAAATATAATCTTATGTTGGTCCTCAGGTTTGATTTGGATCTGATTATAGCTATAAAAACCGTCCATGAATGATAAAATACCTCTTCCCACACGTACTCATTAATAATATGATCAATAAATTGCATGGGGAAATTATCTTTTGGACAAGATTTATTCAGATCTCTAAATTCCATACATACTTGGATGGTTCCTTTATTTTTATCTATGGGAACACGATTCAATACCCATTCACTTAATGGAATCGGCTAAATGAATCCAACTTTGAGGAGCTTCTCTACCTCTACCTTGATAGCGGGTTCCTTGCAGGGATTCACCACTCTTAAGCATTACCAAGCGGATTTAGCATTTAGATAAGTTCTTATTTCATGTTTGACAATGCAAGGGTCTATTCCTAGCATTTCCTCATAAGACCAAGAAAACACATCGCATAATTAATTAAATAACTTGTGTAAGTATGAATTTATTCGGGTTAATAATCTACACTGATGTAATTTTTTTCCACTTTGCTAGAGGTCCGAGAAATTTTAATCACAATCATAGGGGATATATTTGCCATGTTCCCTTAGGAATATATACCATGTGTATCTAATAGGACCCAGCGATGACCAACTTTCTTGCATAGGGCCAACGAAAACTCATCATGTTCAATCGATTCAAGCTTTGGTAGGAAGTAAGATCGATGATGCATATATTCCCATGGTTGTTCTGGACCATTAATTTATTTGATAATAGATTCGTATAAAGGTAAAGTGACATCAAAACAATCATGTGAACCTGATGAGTCCATTTCCCAAGCGGTTGGAAGTGGGAGATCTTCCTCCTCTGTCCATGGAGAGGAAATATCATGGTCTACAGTGGATTCTATAACATCTTGGTAAGAAATCTCAATTACAGACAATGGCATATCCATTCTGATGGGTGTGTGCCATTCACACGATTCAATCGGAGAAGGGATATTCTAGGGATCACTCAAGTATGAAGTATAAACATTGGACTCAACGGTGATGCAACACAATTGGAGGTAGAGACAATAGACAAATTGGAACGAAACAGTTAAATGTTCTAATAAGCAAAGGATACATCCTGACACCAATATTCTTGGTTGTCAGCTGAGAACATTTTATTATTGGGACCGTAGATCTAGACAATGCATCAAAACTAGAATTCGTAAAGGATAATTGATCGATCATCACAATTTTTCCCTAATGAGGAAAAAACACTACATGAAATATGGATAAGATGACCTCCTTCATGGCGTAAATCCAATTTCTACCCAATAACAAATTATATTTAATGGGTGCATCAACCACCTCAACCTTGACCAACATAGACTTACCCTCCAATTGGACCTTAAGAGAAGGAATAATGCCATGTTGTATAAACGAACATCCATCAAATGCTATTAGTATGGTCATAGATTGGGACAATTGAGGAGAGACAAGGCCCTTCCAACAAGACAAAGACATCACTAATGTGGAAGCACCTTCATTAACAACCGTACATTTGATGGTCTTTTTAAGATACTCCACATGGACTTGGAAATCCACATGGTAATACAAGTGAGGTTGTACATATACAGTCTCAAACTTGATCACACTCAAGCCACTTAAATCGAGAGATCCCAAGGAAAATAACAAGGAATTCCTCTATGAAGGACATGTCTAGAACACCTCTAAAGACAACATATCACACATTGTTTGGCCCAGATCCTCAACATTAAAACAATTATGGGAATCTAGGGAATTAGGATTGTGAACCAAGAGTTTAAGGACTCCTTTTGTAACATGTGGTATAGAATCAGGGTTATAAATATGCAAAGGGGTCTTCGTAGACGGAGGCTCCTTCCACATAGTCAGTTGCAAAGAATCATAATCAGATGAACAAGTAGTAACATGAAAAACTGAAATCATATTAATGCATCCATGACCACCATCATGGATCGAAGGATTTTGATTCCCCCCAGACCCATTTCTGGTGGTAGAAGCAATCTAATTCATGTTTTGATTATGAGGAAGTGTATTAGTCAACACAACTGGGCTCTGTGTTATGAACTTCAAGCCTTCATCAATTTTGTGGCATAAGTGCAAAAGGTGGTCTTGTCCATAAATCTTATAAGGAAATTTGACCTTCCATTTGGGATTCTTGTCCCCACCTAGAATATAAGAAGTAGAAAATGTAGCTCCTAACTTTATCTTCATATGTCTTCATTCATTCATGGTAAGTGTAATATGTCTTTATTTATTTCCTTCTTCTCCCTATCTTGATTATTTTATATGATGCATTTGGCATTTCAATTCACAATTAGAAATTAGATTAAGTTAGCTTTTCAATTCGTGGTGTTAACTTTTAATCATAGAAATGAAGTAATTAAGGAGGAGGCACTATGTTGTTCATGGCTTCACCTGCCCATTGTAGAAGTAGTGACTGAGATATTTGAGCAAGAAAATAAAAAACATTTGGATTTCCTACAAACCCAATTGTAGGAGAAAGTAAAATAGGTAAATTAACCTATTGTTTCCCTCTCATAGCTTCCTAATGCAACATAAAATTAATAAAATCCATGTTTATAATGTAAGTGTTTCTCCATTGCAATTTTTTGTTTTGATTCAATTATAATTGAATTTCCTCTATGAAAATTCTCCCTTCATTTTGACTTTTTTTTTTGTTAATAAGCAAAAAACCTCATATTACTTTATAGTAAAAAAATGATGTTACAAACATTCTGGACTAGCTGGAGAGTCCAAGCTTATCCGAATTGATTTCGGATGGATTCAACTTTGAAACCATATTTTGGCCTAACATCCTATCCACCATAAAAGAATTCCATAGAAGATTGGCCTTTCGACCCCCAATCCCCAGTCTATGAAGAGACCGTATATTACGAAGACTTAAAAGAGACTGTATAAAACTGAGCCTTAAAACCTTTAGAGACTCCATAAGAATTCTAACCATAAAGTAAGAAATAAACAACATGGTAGTAGACATATCCACTTCACTCAGAAGGATTACATAGAATACCAAACAAAAATATTTTACCACACATCCCTTACTGGGAAGGAGGATTGCATGGAGGAGAGGCTTGGGCCTCCCTGGAAAACTCCCTACGGTGGCCAAGAAATTCCTCCTTGATCATTTCCAGCAAGTGAAATCCCACTACACTATCCTAATTCCCTTCACGAAACAGATTCAGCGCCTCTTTGATTCCATGTGCTAGTTGCACCTTTGCTTGAAGATCATGGCCCAGAAGGATACGAACAGACTAGAAGGGGATGGCTGCCAAAGGCCTTCCCTGGTGAACTTTATATTCATGCAACATAGCAATCTCTTTATCCGTTATTTAAGCTTCAACCAATGTGGGGGTTTTTTCCATGCACTGAGCCCCCCAATTAAATTCCAGAGGGATAGGAGCTTCATGGACAATCGAATCTTGCAAAGAAGAGCTAGCAAAAGGTCGGACCTCTCCTTCAATACGCATATTGTCCCCATGACATCTCCTAACTCTCCATTTGGGTGACATTAACAAACTATCGAGGGATCCGATGCACGCATACTGAAGGCTATGGTTCATAGGATTAATTCCATACATCATGAAGATACCTTCCCTATTGGAGGTTTTTATAGAAATTTTTGTCATCTGACTAAGGTACCCTGTATTCATGGATCTTGGGTAAGTTTCTCCCTTCGCATGCTCTGATTACATATCCTTAAAATTGTTGTACTTCTTGATCATGAATAGATCCTCTTGGCTTTCCTTTACTATGTATAAGCATATGCAAGCTTGCACATATTAATATTCGTCGTGTGGCCTTCCTTGTTGGTTTCCTCACAATAGCTATTTCTTGAGATGGGGACAATGGTTCACCCGAAAGGGCATGTACCTCTATCTACTCCGTACAGGCCTGAGGAGGAATGAAGCATGCTTAATTAAAGAGGCCATAACCCACACTATCTCTCCTGGATCGATGCGTCGTGTCACAATCTCCCCTGGACCTCTCTATACCCGTTCCACTTATCCTATCATAATGATTCGTGTCACACATGGTAATGACGAATGGGTTCACCACCTCCCTCGTGACCACTAGGTATTCCTCAAGAAAAGGTGAGAGGACACCATCTGTACTAATCACATTCCCTACATGTGGTGCCTTGGACACATCTTGGTGTCGACGCATGCAGCGAGATGTGTTTGTCATGGGAGTTAATGAATTTCCTTGATTACACTTGCTGAACTCTTGACATGGAGGGTCTCCCTTATTGTCCTATGGATTGTTGGAGATCTTACCATAATCCATCTCTGCCAACTCCTCGCCACATCTTGAAAGAATGCAATCGACTATATATTCCCTTTGTTCTACATGGAAGGAGATATTTTTTTCAACCCCTTAATTATCTAAGACATCTGCCACCTTATTCTTGATTCTCCTGACATGAGAAAAATGTATCGCCAGGGTACCAATTAGTAGTCTCTTAAGCTCAGAAATACGACATTCCCACCTCCAGTTCCGAGAAACCTTTTCTATGGATGAGCCTTGTTGTAATCTTATAGCTATGGATATGATTATTAATGAGTATCCCTCCACTATCGAATTCGTTTTTTATTGTTGAAGAGCCCAATTTAGTCCACTGACCAATCCTTCCAATTCTTCCATATTGTTGGTATTAGTGCCTATACCTCCCCAGAAAATGCCAAGTATTCTCCCTTTTGAGTACCTGATGACACCTCAAAATCCTGTAGGTCTTTAGTTTCCTTTAGCTACCCCATCGAAGTTCATTTTAAAGGATACATCCACCACCCGTTGCCATGTTTTGGGGCTGCGAGGAGGAATGATCTTAGTTCGCAGGAGGGCATTATTCCCAAGTATCTTGTAAATTCCCCAATCATAAAGAATTTGTCTTTCTGCTATATCTGATTCAATGGATTTCTGAGTCCAAAGGTTTAGGGATTGATTCCTTAATGTGAATTTATATCATAGTTCAAATATCCTCTATGTATCGATGTTTATTTTCAAATATTTTCTTGTTTCGAGTTTTCCATATCTCCCAGACAGCGAAGCCTGGCAACCGTTCCCACACCCTATTCAAGATTTCATTTTTAAAAACCTTTTGTGGCCAGCCACCTAATGTTACGTCTGGACATCCCTTATGTCAATGATTTTTCCTAAAATTTTCTGCTCCTTTTTCCCATAGGGAAACCAGTATCGAGAATTCATCGATAAGATGATTGATAGTTTCGTTCATTGCTTCACAGAGGTGGCACCTCAATTGTCCCATTAACCCACAATTCTGTATATTATCCCAAGTGAGGATACGTCTTCTGAGAAGCATCCAACTGAAATCTGTGACCTTGGGCCACAACCTTCCTCCCCATATTTTCTGCCATTTCCTCTCCTTCTCTATTCTGTGAGTTTTTGTCAGCAGTCCCATTGCCTCCTTGATATTGAAGTTGCCCAAATTGGAATATCCCCATCTAAGTTTGTTCATCCCATGGTTCTTCGGGATCTTTCTATTGCATAGTTCATTGTATATTTCTTCAATGTTGTCCTCAGGGATGAAATATTTCCACCATTCCTTTGGTTTCCATGACCTATAATGTTTATTTGCTGACAGGGGGTCCCAAAAGTCTTGCACCCTTTCTAACAGGTTGTTCTGGAGATAGTGGATTAATTCAGGGATGTCTTCTCGGTTGGTTACACCAGGATCTCATTGCCATGCATTCCGAATAAACAATGTTGTCTTCCCATATCTGACCTCCCAGAAACTATGGCTTTGGATAAGACATTTATTTTCTTGAGCAGCTTTCCATATGCTTGAGCCTGGGATATCCTCCCCAAATCTAATCAGCTATTGTTTTGACCACTGTTACGCATAATTCTTATGCCACAACCTTGCCCAATGTTCCTCGGAGTGGAAAATCCATTTCCACCTTATTTTATCCCCCAACACTTTGTTTATGCTGACTAGGTGTCCAAGTCCTAGCCCCCCTGATTCCTTTGGTTTGCATAAGGTTTTCCAATCAACAAGAGCCCACTTCCTATGTCCTTCTGCAAACCCCCCCCCAAAGAAAGTTTCTTTGAATATTTTGTATTTGTTTTAACACATATTTGGAGGTAGCTTGTACAAAAAAGAGGTAAAGAGGCATGGCTTGAAGTACTTACTTGACCAGATTTAGTCTACTTGGAAGATTCAGAGCCCTGGAGGTCCATTTTCTAATATTTTTCTTGATTTTATCCAATAATTCCTTCCAACATATTTGTCTTATGGTGGATTCTGCTAAAAGTGCCCCCAGATATTTAGAGGGTAACACACTTTCTAAAAACTCCATAATTATGAGAATGTTTCGTCTTGTGACTTTCGGGGTGTTGAAAAAGTACACCTAAGACTTCTCCTTGTTTATTTCTATCCCACTGGCTTCTAGGAATGTATCCAACCCCTTCTTCAGGCCTCGGGACTCCTAGACAGTGGACGGTCCCATAAGCATTGTATCATCCACAAATTGTCGGTGGGTTTGTGGTTCCAACTCTTCGCTTAAGTGAAGCCCAGGAAGCTGGTTCTCATTGTGCGCAACTGCTTAAGTATTTGGCCTAGTCCTTCTACAATGATGATAAACAAGAGTGGGGATAAAGGGTCTCCTTGATCAATCCCTCTTGAGACCGGAAAGGGTTGAGTTGGCATTCCATTTACCAATATAGAGAAAAAATTGAGAAGACAAGCTTCATAACCCACTCGGTCCATTTTTCTGAGAATCCAAATGTCTGAAGGATACTTGCCAAGAATTTCCAATTTAGTTTATCATAATCTTTCAACAAGTCGAGTTTCAGCAACATACCTGGGATTCTCCCTACCTTTAGAGAATGAATGGTTTTATGCACCAAAATTATGCCATCCAGTATTTTCCTCCCTTCAATGAAACTAGTATGTTCCGTTGATATGAGGATTGGTAGCAAGGGTATGAGCCTATTGGCTATGACTTTAGAGATGATCTTATAAATGACATTGCATAGGGCAATCAGTCTTAGTTTTCTAGGATCTTTTGTGCCATTTTCTTTGGGGATGAGCATAAGGAAGGTAGTATTGAGCGCTTTCAAGATGCTTCCTGCTTTTATAGAGTCTTCAAACAGAGCCCACACTTCCTCCTTCAGCCAGTCCCAGCATGCATGAAAGAAGTTAGTAGTGAACCCATCAAGTCCCAGAGACTTGTCATCAACCATTTATTTGACAGCTGCTTCTACGTCCTCCATCTCAATTGGCTTCATGAGCATAAAATTATGTTCATTAGTGATAACCCTTGAAATATGTCATAGAACCTTTGCATGGGCTTCATTTCAGTCACAGTCTGGCTCTGACAGGAGGTCAGAAAATAAGGTATTCAAGGTATGTTCTAGTTCCTCCTAGGTTTCAGCGATGGTCCCGTCCTCTTGTTTCATTCTCATCATGTGATTTCCATGTCGATGTTGGATTGATGCTTTGTGGAAGAAACGGGTATTACGTTCTCCTTCTTGGAGCCACTTAACACTAGATTTTTGTTTCCAGAACATTTATTCATGTTGCTCTCTTAGGTTGAATTATTGGAGTAGGATTTTCTCTTGAGATATCACCTCCTCTGTAAATCCATGATGCATACCCCTTTGTTGTACCTCTTGAATATTTCTATCCAACTCCTTTTTTGCTTGGAAAATATTTTCCAAGGAGTCCTTATTACATATTTTGATTTTGTCTTTCAGGAGTTTGAGTTTTTGTTGGAACTGGTACATAAGAGTTCCTTTAATGGGAGGGAGTTCCGCCCACCATTTCTTGAGATTCTCTGGGAATTCGAGCTGGAGGAGCAAGAATTGTTCAAAACAAAAATGTCTTCGGAGGTTCACTCCTATTCTGACCCATTCTAGACTTATGGGCCAGTGATTCGAACCAACTGAGGGAAGTACCACGGCAGGTAGATCTCCTCCTTCTATCATTATAGACTCTGACACCAAAAAGCGATCTAAACAATAGGATATGCTTCTATCCCCTATTCTTTTGTTATTCCAAGTGTAAATACCATTAGAAGTTTTGACATCTACCAGATCGAGGTTTGCAATGACTTCATTAAAATAATTGTTGATGGGATTTAACTTCAGTATTCCTCATTTTTTTTCTTCAAGGATTTTGACCACATTGAAGTCTCCTCCTAGAATCCACGGTCTCCCTCCTCCTCCATCCTTAAAGTACTTAGGGATTTCAGAAAATTAAAATTCTGCTCGACTCAAGGTGGCCCATAAATATTGGTAATGAGACCTCGCATATGCATACCTAATATATGGAAGGATGTCGAAAGGGAAAATTGCAAGGCTAAAAAGTCTAAGAGAGCCACCTCTCTCAAGTTCCATAATATTTGGATCCCCCTGGTTTATCCTTTAGCATCAACTGCAATAGCTTCACTACCATGCCAGACTTTTTTTCCTACAGCTTTGAGTTCTGCTTCTGATCATTTGGTCTCTTGAACAAATACGATAACTCGTTTTTCACATTCTATTCTTCTTCTAAGAAGATGTATCCTCAAGGTGTTTTTATAGCCTCTAATATTCTAGGATGTAATATGCATATTGAAATTATTTGGGTGTATAGGAGAGGGTTTCATCTATGGTTGGATACTTCCCTTAGGCTACTAACGTTTCCCCAGTAAGTTGGATTCATTGCACATTACTGTGTCTTCCTCTCTTTTCTTTTTTCCTTTGTTTTTCCCATCCGGTTCCTTGAGAGATTCTGATGTTATTCCTATAAACTTCATATTTTTTGTCTTTATGATGGCCTTTTGCAAAAGAGACACCTGTTGAGGGGGAATATGATTTGGTGATTTGGTAGAGCATGCTGCTTCCAATCCTTCTAACTCTATATCTCCTATCTCCTTCTCCTCCCCTTCAGTTTTAAGCAGTGGGTTCTCTTCTTTTTTTGATTCCTTAGTTTCTTCATGGGTCTAGACTTTCAGGTTGGTTGTTTGCTCTATTTCTTGGTGTTCTTGGAGCTGCCCTTCTTTCTGGTTGTCCACCACTTTTCCCATTTGTAGGGTATTGAACCGGTTGTGGGTCTGAATTTTCTTATGGATCTCAAGGCTAGTTTCCTTCTTAGCAGTTCTTTTCTTGTTAGCCACTTTGGTGAAGCCTTCTATATCTTGATTTTCTTGATCTGTGTTATCTCCCGACTTTTTATTTTGCAGACAATCACAAAAAATATGTACATGCTCATGGAATCTTCTATATCTGGAGGGGATCTATTCATAGTCTATCTCTTGGAACCATTATTTGTCACCCCAAGACAATTCTATCCCATCTGGTAGATCCTTAGATATGTCTAGATATAGGCATATCCCAGTGTAGGAGGTGTAATTCATATGTCTGGTTTGTTCCGACACTTTTACAAATATCCTCAATGTGTTTCCAATACCTATGAGGATTTCTTATTTCCAGTATTTTGTTTGTAAGGAATATAATTGAATCCAGACCGGGACTATTGTTAAGTTCTCCTTATCAGGATTGAAATGTTCTTTCCATGGTCTGAGGCAGAGTCTTGTTGAGTTAAAGAAGTAAGGCTCGTTATCAAAAATTTCAGTTCTGTCCGCTTCATTAAAGAATATGATCATGAAGAAGCATTTTTCCCCCAGTTGTAGGTCGTAATGGCATTGGGGCTTCTAGGTTGTGTTTATCCACCACACCAATGTCTTCTCTATTGGCCAGATCCTAACGAATTTTGCCGATGAGGGCATGCTCTTTCATGTACCAAATATCCTCCCTTATCCATTCAAAATTGATCTGAAGATTAAGATCTATTTTTATTTTGGTACACAATGCCCAGGTTTACTGGAATCCCCCTTAGAGATTCCTTCTTTGATTACCCCACTCATTCCTTCTCCTCCCTTCTCAAAATGGAGATATGATCCTTGCACTTTCTCTTTTCCTTTCTCAATATCCATTTATGAGCTCTAGATAGGGGGAGATTTCCCTCCATCTGTGTGCTCACTCATGTCGAATCATTGCCCCCCAACTAGAGGTACAGGTTCTTGACCCTATCAGGACTGTCAAAGATCGACCAACCCTAAAACCTTAAACCATCGTAATGAATACCGCCTCCATCGTTGCCTCTCTGGAATGATTATTAATAAATCCCTATTTTCAATTCTCCCATCATTCTGACTTCAATTTGTTGTTAAATAAACATTATTTCACAGAAGGAATTGATGAGTTGATGATTTCGGTGGCCCTAATTTACTATGATAAATTATTAGTAATGTCTCTTTATTTCTTTCCTTCCTTTTCTTTATTTGATTATTTTATACAATCCAATCACAAATGCCATTTCAAATCATCAATCGAAATTAGACTTATAGCTTCTAAACTTGTGTTGTCAAAATTTGCAAATGGAATTTCAATTCGTGATGTTAATTTGTAAATGAAATTTCAATTCATCTACAAAAATTAGATTTATATCTTTTGAATTCTTGATCTTAATTTGTAAATGAAATTTCAATTCATCTACAAAAATTAGATTTATATCTTTTGAATTCTTGACGTTAATTTTTAATCATAGAATCAAAAAAATTAAAGAGGCATTGTTTAGAAGTAAGAATTGATCCTCTACACAGTTGGTCGCCTACATACCCAAATGCAAAAGAAAATGAAACAGTCGGATCCTCTACACACCCAAATGAAAAAGAAAACAAGACAGGTAAATAAATATATTGTTTCCCTCTCATAACCTCCTAATGCAATAAAAACAAATAAAATACATGTGTATAAAATAGTGTTGCATGTGTATAAAATATGGAATCTAGATTAGATTGATTTATTGCGGAAGAGTAGTTTGTTCATTTCGAGATATAAGAATTTTGTTGTATTCTTTGAAATAAAACTTATAATTGGTGTGAAACCACCAAAAATGCTGAGGAAAGTTGTCTTGGTGCAACCAATTGTCATTAAGGATAAGTATTTGTTCATATTCTTATTTATGTTATTTTATTGTGTTTATTTGGCATGGAGGCTTAAATGAATTATGGAATTGTTTATGGATGATGTGTCACAATATATATGTAGGATGGATGGCTCTTGATACTTTTTATTTCCATGGAACTTCTCTATTTTCTTCTTTCTCTCCTCCTTCATGGTCTACGAATGTAACTCTCACGGTGATGAGAGGGGCGCAACCATAGGTTATGGTTTTCCCATTTTTTATTTATTTATGGGTTTTGAAACTTGTTTCAATGCGTATAGAGTGATGATTGTAGTAAAAAACACTTGTTGTTTCACTGGAAAAGCTTTATGGATGACCAAGTTATGACTATTTTGGCCGATAATGTTTCTGGCACAAAGGGAATGCACTCTCTCTTCTTATTGGGAGCACTCTTGTTGCGGATCTTATTGTAATGTTGCATATTTGATCATGTTTTTGTAGATCTTCTTATTCTATGGTAAATCTGATATGTAATGGCGATTGATGGCTAGAGGCAAGGAAACCATTTATTCTAAGTTATACCAGTGAAAGTTGGAAGTAGGGGACAACCATGAGATTGATTTCAGAGGTTGTAGTTGGCAGCATGTGCCTTTCCTTGATTTGGTCATGTGTTTGTGGCTATGATTTGATGTTATTTTTATTTATTGCTTAATGACTGCTATCAGCACACACCTCACAGAATTGAAGAGTAACCCTTATACGAAAGATAATTGTTATACAAAAGATAATTGTTATGTGTGCAAATATTAACTACAATATTTACCACTCAAGTTCATTCTAGCTTCACAAACTAATGCTTACTATCAATTACTTGAGTTAATTAAATCATATGGAAGATTGTAAATAAAATGTGATCATTTTTACCATGCGTTCCTTTTATGAAATGTGTTATCATTGTGTCTATTAATTATGTACGTTGGGAATTTTCATGTTTAATCTCCATGAGACTAAGTTCGAATTGAATGGACTCATAGCCTAACCTTAGGACTCTATATTCAAATGTGTAATACTTATTTTATCTTTTTTCCTAAGTCTCTAGTGCCTTTGGCCTTATTTTGGGGTTGGGGACACTACAACTACCTATCCCATAGTTTGAAGTGTTGGGAAGGGAAACGAACAGACATTCATGTAAGTACCTACATTGTCAAATGTTTGCAATTATTTTTTAACATAAACTTCTAATTTTTCAAAATCCTCAAGCTTCATTTAAGCTAATTCAAAATTATCAATATGTTGCTCTAGGACTCACTTGGGACAAATTGAGTGAGGAGGATGATCTCTAATCACTCAATACCAACTATTTCGATATTTACTTTGTCTAACTTAGAAGAAAAATCCCAATTCTTTTCAACCATGTCAATAATTTGACTAACCACTATATCTACAATCTTGGGATGTGCCAAACGATCATTTTTTTACATCGTAGAATGCACAATCTAAACATACCAATAGAACTACATTTTTTTGGGAGCAATATAAATCTAAAATAAAGTCAAACCTAGAAGTTTACAAGAGATCATGGGGTTGAGGCTTGTGCTTATGAGTATATTTTGCAATGTTAATGGGTTTTTTTACGATTATACTTAGATAGATGCTTAGTACTAAGGGTAAAATGAGCATAAATAGAAGGTAAGGTAGGCTTGACTGTATCTTTGGAAGTTCGTTCAAAAATGTTAAACCTTCGCGTTTTTAAGAATGCTTGTCTACTTCAACATTTTCAACTTTTGGATGGTTTGAATCTTAGATTTCATAACCAAATGGGGATTTTCTTATGTTTGTCTTATAATTAACAAACCTTTTTTGTTTATCTTAATGTGAGATTATCATTGGGAAGATTGGAAGAATGATAGTGACAAAGAAACATGGGCTTTTTTTCGTTCTAATTCTATTTTACTTGTGGTTGGTCTTAAACTCAAGAATTCCTACATGTTTTTCTCAATATCAGCATGTCATGATTGCATGATGTCTTTGTTGACCTTGACATGATCAGTTTGAGAAATAAAATAATTATTTTGATGGGCTTGGACATCTTGATCCATTTTGCATGTCAACATGATTAGTTTGAGAAATAAGATAATTATTTTGATGGACTTGGAAATCTTGATCTATTTTGCTTGCATCTATGGTCGACTTTGAACTTCTTTTTTTTTATTAGTGTTCTTTTTCTTAAGATGTCATTTTCCTTCCAGAATATATTCACAACCATTGACAGGTCAAGATAAATAAAGCTCCCTTTACATACAAGCATAAGGGTGTGGTGTATCATTTAGGCATGTTGCAAATTCAAGAAAATTCCTGATGCATGAGAAAATGCAAATGGGATCATTTAATGGATCACAAAACTGCCTCACCATTATTAGGATAAAATATGGATTCATGCCCAAGTAAGACTTTTGGAAAGGTGCTATACAAGTCTGTAGAAAATAGAGTTGGTGTTTGAGGAAGATAACACAAAATGGGGTTGATTATTAAATATAAAGGGCCTTCAAAGCTTCTCTAAAATCCAACAACTTAAGATACAATTTTTTTTTTGAGGGACAACGATATATTTATAGGATCGTGGAATCTCATCCAAGCTAATTCTAAAAAAAAGTTGTAGTCTATTAATGATATATGCATTAGCCCCTTTTGTATTCTTAAATTAACAAAAAGGGAAAGTGATATTTTGGTTTTAAATTCACCATTTTGAATTGATGGAAATGTAGTTATCATATGTTAACATTACACAACCTAATTGCACTAGGGGTATTTGAGGTGTTGATTTTATTTATGCATTAGAAACAACAATGTCATCAACCCAAAATTTCAATTATTTCTATTAGGAAGAATCAAGGTTGGAGCTCAACAAAAGTATCATGTCACTCACAAGAATTGAACCCAAATGGAGAAGGCAACAATCATTCCTCCCAACCACTCAAGATACATCTAATGGACAACTATTAATCACCATCAAAAAAACATAAACACTTAACTTATAAAAATAACCACTTTAAAGAAAATCCTACTTTATCTCAAATAGATTCCTAACTTATAAAAATAACCACTTTAAAGAAAATTTTACTTTATCTCAAATATATTCCTACCTAGTATCTACCATCAAATCTTACTTTATTTAAAACTAATTACCACTTTAAAATGGTGTGAGGGTCTATCAAATTAAAGTGCTAGTCTTAATTTCATGTCGAAGGGTATATATTCATGGTGCCTTTAGACTTTGAAAATAATCACATTTCAATTGAAAATAATAAATTAATTGTACATTTAAAAAAAAACAAGTTAAATAAAATATTATATTTTTAAACAAATTTTTATTACTAATAATAAATCTAAGATTATTATATTGACCAAAAATATTATTTGAATACAAATTTTCAAATTTCCACACTTTTAAAAAAAAATATGTTGAAGAAAATATTATATTTTTAATCAAATTTATGCCATTAACAATAAATTTAAAATTATCATATTAATAAATTTCCACACTTCTTGAAAAAATATGTTGAAGAAAATATTATATTTTTAATCAAATTTATGTCATTAACAATAAATTTAAAATTATCATATTAATAAGAAACATTATTTGAATACAAAATTTTAAATTGTATTAATTCATTTAATCAAATTTATACCATTAACAATAAATTTAAAATTATCATAGTAACCAGAAACATTATTTGAATACAAAATTTTAAATTGTATTAATTCATCCAATAAGACAACCATTATATTCATTGGAGTTGGATATTTTTTAAAGTCAAGAGTTCACCATTAAGTTAATCAAAAATTTTAATATAAATTATATTTTATAATATATTTATCAAAAATAAAAGTATATTATCTTATTATGTTTTAGTATGTATTATATGAAATTAATAACTTTGAATCAATATTATAATAAATAAAATATATTTATAATAACAATAATTAAATAAAGGTTAGAAATAATGTTTTATAATACCAAGGAATTCACTAATAACATAACATCGTTATCTTTTGAAATATGAAATAAAGTTTGTTTTGACTTGTAACTACAAAACCTAGTCATGACCAAGGGTAGCAAAAGGTATAGCAGGCTCTAAATGGTTAGGAAAGAACAACTAGATACAAGGTTGAGGTCAAATAGGGCCACTACCATAAACGAACCACCACGCATGGAGCCACCAATGAGTACTATTAATATTAATATGTCTACTCTTGCATCAACGCAATGCAACCATCATAAACGAATACCTTCAACAAATGAATATGACTGAAAACTATACCATACCACCGTATAGGAGAAAGAATGTAGTTGATGTTGTCTAGGGTAAGAATAAGGTTGCATATATATAAATTTACAAGGTTTATGGAGAAAAACAACTCGCCCTATCTCAATCAAAAAATATAAGCCGTCTAAGGGTAAGAATAAGGCTACAGATATACAAATTTACAAGGTTCCTAGAGAAGAAAGAGTCTCTCTATCTCAATCACAAACTACAAGGATTTTAAAGAAGATCAAGTTGCCCCAGCCCAAGAGTGTCGAATTTCTTAGGGTGAACTTCAAATAAATCTATGTCTACCACATAATACAAAAAAAAAATGGAAGAGATGATAGGATTACCTCAAGAGCCTGATTTTTAGAGTACCCATCATGGTTGCATTGGAATCACAAAGAATTCCTCTAGTTGTGGGAAGGACCCAGATGAGTCCCAAGAATAGGGGCACGGGTGCCAAGATATCCTTCACCCTCTTTGTTCTCATCCCACTAGACGTCCATGACAATTGCTACCAGCAAGAAGAAGAAAGTTAAACTCCTCCCCGTTACCATTGTTAGTGCTAATATCGATACCACTTACTCTTCTACAGAAGCCAAGATGTAGAAACCTAAGCTGATTGATTTCCCCATGGAATCTTAACATACCATAGTAAAACTCTGTAACGGACCTTAATGATCCACAGTCCACTTGAAGGAAGATGGCAATGTAAATGTCCTCATAACTACCAAAGAAGTACTAAACACGGGATTTAGTGTTGTTGTGGCTTCTTTGTTCCAAAATGTTGATCAATCCCATTCAAGAAATTGACAATGGTTTTGCTATCCTCACATCATATCATTTATCTTCACCTGCTCAAAAAATTGATAGTGATTTTGTCATTTATACTTACACTTATGCTATCTTTGAAAACCTAAAATTAAGTTGCTCTTTAGCAAATTGGTATTAAGAATAACTAGCATTTTGTAAAACAACTCTTTTATTAAAATTTTAATCTAAATCCCACAATTTTTTTAAAAATACCAAAAATAAATAAATAAAACATTTTATTTTTTTATTTAACACCCTCATACTTGAAAGAAACATCATTGGAAAACATTGGAGTGCAATTTAATGGCTGGATATTGACATGTAGTTTCCATGTGCATTTCCATTATTTTGGATTACTCGTAGCATTACTGGCCAAAATATGTGAAGCAAAGATGCACAGATTTCAAAATATATATTTCATAAAAATATAATAATTTTTTATAATTGATAGATTGACCGACTCAGGTTTTTTTTTTCAGGAGGAAAAAAGCATGTCCTTGTTATTCTTATTAAGAATCAAAGGGCATCAATCCAGCCATCCCAGTAGTGGGTTACATTTCATAAGTATACAGCTCATATGGTCGTTAATCTCCTCGAGACGCTACCAAGGTGAAAGGCAATACAAATATGTGAAGGTTCCCATCAGAAATACTGTCTCATCATAAATGGAGTCAGTCCCTTCAACCACATCTACCGAGAACCAAAGGGATATGATCAGTAGTCTAAAAGAGGCCGCTCGATGAGTAGCATGTAAACAATCCAAATGAGGAGAAAGCTCCCATATCCAAGCTCAAAAGAGCTGAAATGAGTCTTGAGAGATCAAATGATCCTCCATAAATTCAGAGAAATAGCCATAACCCTGAGAAAATGTGAGACCAGTTTTAGAGAGACGGTCAGCAGTCCGATTGTGTTCTCAGTAGATGTGGATGAACGACAGATCCGGAAAGCCAGAAAAAAGATTTTGTGTTCCCGACACCAGTGAAAAAGTTCTGGTGGGGAGAGAGCAGTCGATCCCTTTTCCCAGTTAACAATGACTTGTGAGTCACCGAATATGTGGGATAAGGTATCCCCATCATATGGGAGGACAACAGAAGAGCCCAAAGGCCAAGTAATTCCGCTTTTGTATTGGATCCATATCCAACCCCCAGCACGAACTCGAAATGGTGAGACTCATTCAAATATATGTTGTAGCCAACACCCGCTGTCTTGTTGATAGATGCACCATCAAAAAATCCACATGGAAAATACAAACAGGGAGGATTCCCTATTTTCCTATATTTTTTATCTTTGACTAAAAGAGAAGAGTAAGTCTGTACATGATATGTTATTTGCTGTACAATGTTGTGCACATTCATTTTCTTACCTTCAAATATGGCCATATTATGAGTTTTCCATATGTTCCACAACATATGGAATGGAATAGACCAAAGAGAGGAATGCTTCATGTAAACGCCAATCCAGTTCCTAACCAATGTGAAGGGAGAATCCACGCAAGAAGGACAGGAGATCTGGGACTGTTCACATATGATACCAAGTACTGTATTCCAAATTATTCATTTTATTGACTCCGTGGATGCTCATGCACATTTATTTCCCTCAAATTTGTCTCAAATTCCAGCTTCACATTCAGATAAAAGGTTCCACTTGAATGGATACTAATAAATCATGCACCAGCCTCCAATCCTTTCAAGGCACGTCGCCTATCAATTTTGACTTTACATGTACTTTTGTCAGCACAGCATGAGCCACCGGAACCTAATATTTCATGTTTTTTCTACAACCTATATTTATTATACCTGCCATCGGTAGGATATATAGCGATCGGCTGGTCGCCAAATTCCATTGACCAACCGATCAATGGAATTTTGAAAATAATGTTATCTAAAGTTTTTTAAATTTTGTATATTAAAATTATTATTTTTTAAATTAAAATTACTTTTAAAATTTTAGTAAATTAAATTATCTATTTTGTGATTGGTGCAATACAATGATTTGACTATTTTCCCCTGCTGTGCAAAATAATTATCAATTTTTAAAAATAATAAAAAATGAAAAAAACATAAACATGCCATCTGTTGTGCAATTATACGTAGCCGCCGATACCGCTGCTCTGCTTCCTCACGGCCAATGCCAGGCATTCTGCATTATCAATGCAATACTAATATTCTATCTACAGTAAGTAGTTTATGCAGTAACCCTCGTGGCTCCTCATCGAAAATTCCTGCCATTTGGCCTGAGTTCCTTTTCTCCATATGGCTTGGTTTGATGCTTGCATGTGTGTGAAGCTTGATAACGTGTTGCTATGCGCAGGTAGCAGGTGGAGTGGGAAACGTTTGAGCTGGAGCAGGCGTATGGAGCCAAGGAGCTGAGCGCCGATCTCATGAAACCATACCTCAGAAACCTGGCCTCAACGGAGAATCGAAACTGACATATTTTTGTACCCTCCTTCATTCTTCGCTTCCATTCAAAATCAGCCAGATGTCAGAAAGTTCTTGCTGGGGCCTGCCGCAGATTCATCCCCACACTGTCAGTGTGTCTGTTTCCCGCACTGCAGGTGTCTTGGACGAACGAAATTTCTCTGTTGTTGATTGCATCCCTTCCAGGAGTGTTACGCATTTGACTTCTCTCATTGATTTGTCCGGTTCTCCAGCTTGTAGTGCTAATTATGTACGGGGCGGCCGGCTATTAGCTAAAGCTACTGCCGTTGCCCTTCAAGTTCCGGCTTCCTCGCTGCACAAGCCATCGGCAGTTGCAGCCTCGGTGGTTCATGTTTCTACGACATCTCGTTCCTTCTTTCCCTCTCTAGGAAATGCAGATTCACGGTTACCAGATGGAGGATTCAGTCATTGCACTGTTGCGTCCCCTGTCGTAGAATGCAGAATGCCTGTAGAATCCAGATTAGAACACGGCAGTGGGCAGAATGGTGGTAATGGCGGCACAGAGGTGCGGCCAAGTAACGATAGAAGACATCATATTAGTATTGCCCGAAGGCTTACTGAAGTGTTGCAGGGCACAGGAGATGGAGATCTATTGCTTCAACAAACTGAAAGGGAGAACGGAATGTTGCAGTGGCTTCAAGCTTTAGATTTACAAGTAATGGGGGTATGCCGTGTAGATGAGAGGCTGAGGCCTATGTTACAACTTAATGTTTCCTGCGCTAGCGCTGATGGCCGTCTTCTAGCTCAGCTTAGTCAGGTAAGAGCGATTCCCCCTTATCCCAACCTAGATTAACAGTAGTAGAAATGGTAATAATAGGAAAAACAGTACCAACACTAGATTCAGTTATAGGTACAGGTACGAATTTAAAAATTATTGACACTTCTAACGCACCTGATACTCCGAGTCATAAATCCAAATTAAGGTTAACTGGAAAGAAAATTCCATAAAAATAGTCAATGAGCAGGCCGGGTACGATACAGTTGTTATATATTTTGGGGTTTCTAATTGTAAGCACAGGACTTGGTTGGGTTAGAAAAATTATATTCATATAATAGTTAACCCCTTGAATAGTGTGTTCTCGTGGGAAGAACAAAATCTAATGGCAATAGTTAAAACCATGATGCAGAAGGAATGACACATAATGACATGTTATCACAAAAACATTCCAAACTTACTTCGTTAAAGTGTCCTAATTAATGTCTTGCTAAGCCACAAAATCACTGCCATTCGAGCCTGCACATATTAAAATACCCTGTAAAACCACCGCTACTGAGATATTACTAGGCCATATCGACGAAAACCCCATGAGCTCCTTTTCAAGGCATTAAAATATGTCCCTATTCGAATTGCAGTGCGTGAACTGTATAAAACATGACAAATTGCAGTGCATGAACTGTATAAAACATGACAGAGTAAAAAGGAACCCGTCATTTACACATGCAGGTAAAGAAACAAGTAAGTCCGTGCTATGTATAAGGGACAATTGTCTGCATTTGCAAAAAAAACAGTTAAAGCAGTAGAATAACCTCCAAAGTGGTCAAGACGCTACAGAATGAATGAAAGGATGGCGAGAATTTCGCCAAAGCTTGAAGAAAGATATAAAGAAGCAACCAAATCGGGAAAGAACACTTTAAAATGAGTTGAGATTGATGCAGGATTCAACAAAAACAAGAATGAGGGAAAGGATGGTGAGAATTTCGCCGAAGCTTGAAGAAATATATAAAGAAGCGACCAAATCGGGAAAGAACACTTTTAAACAAGTTGAGATTGATGCAGGATTCAACAAAAACAAACACTCCATAGCCTGGACAAAAATGGCCGTAATGCTAGAACAAATTGCAGAAATTTAACGCATCAAGAAGAAAACAGACATAGTGAAGTCAGAAACCTTACTGAATACACTACAACCCTGTAAGGAAATTGATCACCAAGCTCAGCATTCTCTCCAACTGAAAATGCAAGAAAAAATCAGCTCGCCAACCAAGCCTCTCGATTGATATATTCCATTGATGGGTAAAGGCAATGACCGCGGCATACTCCACTTGCTCATGCTCTGCACTGGTCCAGTACCTAGAAGAGAGGTCGATGGCTGCATATCAACAAGGAAATTGACGAGGCTAGCCAGGATGTCTTGTCTTGAAGAAATTCGTCCACGATTGAAAATCCAAGCATACTCCACTTGCTATGGCCAGTCGTCCATGCGGTCTGCCACCTATTGTGAAGATCCCTTATCATTGGTCGTCCATGCGGTTTGCCACCTGTTGTGAAGATCCCTTATCGTCGGCCGTCCATGCGGTCTGCCAGCTATTGTGAAGATCCTTGATCAACGTTTTAGAACAATAATACGGGTAAATCACTATATTAAAAGGATTTAGAAAGTTAATATTTTAACAAATATTTTAAAAAAATATTTAATAAATTTTAATATGATTGCTTTTATTTTAATAAGATAAAATAATACTTCTTATTAAAATGTTTTGATTTAAAAATTGAATTTTTTAATTTTTTAAAACTTTGTTATTATAAATTTAAATTAATAATTTTATGATTATTAATATTTTTTGTTTTGTTTAAAATATTTTAATTTAAAATGAGAACTTTAATTTAAAAATTGATTTTTTTTAAACCATATTATTATAAATTTTTTTTTTTTTTTTATTAAGCGTGACTTTGATTATGAAGCAAACTTGACTATGATTGTGAAGCAAGCCTGGAATCGACTCAGTTCTGCGCTAAAGGTATGTAAAAAGAAACCATTTATTATTTTTTGCAAACTAATAATAGGATCCAATGTCAAAACTTTGGCAATCAAATATTAGGATCAAAGTACTGCTCAAACTTAAAACACCAAGTCCAACTTATCTTTTAATGCACTTTGCATTAAATGCAATAAATAAAAAGAAAATTCGAATGTTCTACTTCAAATAATGAAACCATTCAAATTTTCAATATTAGATATGAAGCAATTGTGAACACCTAACTAAATTTTTCTAATAATTTAAAAAAAAATTATAACCAATTATACAAATTATAAACATTATTTTAGAGCAGGGACTAGCTGCTTTGCAGCTATTTTTCTTGTTTATAAACCTCCTCTTACGTATGGATTGTGTATGTTGTACTAGTTTTTTTGTATGTTTTTAATGTTTCATAGTTACTTCAGCTTTCAACTTATATATACAATATAGCATTAAAATATTTCTAAACGGTAGGTATAAGCAGCCTTGCTGCTATTTTCTTGTTAAATAATAATAATTTTTATGTTAGTTAAACATAAATATACTAATATTTAATTATATAAATAGTGAGATTTAAGATTACATTTTATTAATTAAGAGTTCCATTCTCTTAGAACTTAAGGAAATATGAACCCCGACAAGTTATTTCAAGCGGTGAGAATCAATTATGACTTTTCAATTGTTGACAGGATAATTTCCTTTATCCTTGAAACAATTTGACAGTTAAAGTTTTTATAATTGTACATATACCTTATCAAATACATGTTCTTAATTATATATATTTGTCTATTCCTTAAATAGATATATTAAATGTATGCATATTAATCCATACTATGAACCAGCAATGTGTGCCGATGCAACTATATTTTTTCAAACTGCACGTGAACTTGGGATTGGGATTACACATGGACAGTTCTTACTCGCTTTTCTAACAAGTTGTGTGTGAACAGAGTTATGATCCCAAGTTTTCTAAAACGGCAGGAAATAAAAGATATGACAGGTGTGGGGTTGAAATGAATTTAGAGTGGTAGGATTTAGCACAAGTTGTGTGTGGGAACAGAGTTATGATACCAAGAAGCTCTCTTTCAGTGTTCACTCTAAAATGGCAGGTATTAAAGGAGGAACCGATATTCTCGGTGTTGAATTGAAAAATAAAATAGTTATATTTAGAGCTAGACTATAAACAAACTACATTTATATAATACAATATTTATTTTTAACTTGTTATATTAATTTATTATTTAATTTTAACTTCGCGCCATATTTTGACTAGGCATGTTATCAGTCAGACATATTGCAGGGTATTTGCTAATTATCTGTGGGACCGAGCTAGGCTGAGTAAACTATGTTTCAACATGTTAGATCTAATTATAGGTTGATACTATGTTTATGATGTTGCTATGCTTATGCTCATACTATGATTGTAATGGTATGATTATATTTATGCAACTACTATGTTGTAGTTATCATGAGATTCCTTTCTTTGATAATGATTATGTATGTTTAAATGGTTTTCCTTGATGAAATGTGATAAACATGATGTGGTATGTGGGTATCAATCAATGATTGAAACGATTTGATGATTTTATGTGATGAAAGGAAATTATGTTGATAATATGGACTGATTGGTGATTGAATGAATATATTTTATGAATGTATGTTTGCAAAGTACTAATTTGTAAGACACATGAGCTACATAATAATCGGATACTTGATATGAAGTGTGGTGTAGTACCTATTTTGCAAAGAGCCTTATTTACCAAAATTATTATATGATGACACATTATAATAATCCTTATAGTAGTAGAGAATGATTTGATAAGGTATAAACCTATCATGTTGAGAGGGGTGGATGTATTTTTCACCCTATGTTATTATGATACCCGAGGTTGTGGGAGGGTCGTGCTGAGACACATTCCTTAAGTTGTTGTGATGATGATGGTCGGATGCCTACTAGAAAAGGCTAGGTTTGTTGTTCAGTTGATGTTATCACTCTCAGGTTCTTATGTGGTCAGGTGACTGGTAAAACCAACATCCACTTATATACTATCAGAGGAAGGATATGGAGGATGCAGACGTAGGTTAGGATGGGAGGATATGATAGTTAGTATTTCTAAGGGTTCAATGTTTCCTCATACTGAGTTAGTGGTAGTAGGTACCTGTATTATTGACTGGTTAAGTTAATAAGAACACAAAGATAAGATATGAAACCATAAATGGGAGTAAATCTTAAATAACTAAGAATGTTAAAGAAATTATCTCATGTATGTATACTTTCTCTGTTTGCGTGAAATATTGTTATTATTAGTTAGCAGTTATGCATAGGAAATATGAGGTATGTTATAGTACATGTTCGACCTATGCATGTACTAGCCATTCATGCACACCTTGCACATGCACGCTAGTATCGATATGAAAATACTTAACATGTTGAATAATTGGATAAGTTGAAGTAGGTGAATATGTTAATTATGCATTAATTAAATTTAGGAAATGCATGTTAAGTTATCAATTGGGTATGTGTAAAACAAGTCAATTAAGCTATTAATTAATTATATGTAAACATTGTAATGAGCATTAAAATAAGTGTCGTCAATATGAAGTATCAATGATAAACATTAACCTTGGAAAATGGTACCATTTAAGTGTTAATCGTGATTCATTAAACCATTAAATTATTGGATATGTGTAAAACAAGTCATTTAAGCTATTAATTAATTATATGTAAACATTGTAATGAGCAATTAAAATAAGTGTCGTCAATATGAAGTATCAATGATAAACATTAACCTTGGAAAACGGTACCATTTAACTGTTAATCGTGATTGATTAGACCATTAAACATACTTTTTTTAAACTGATAAATATTTATTGTATTAGTGTTAGGATATTTAAAAATTAAACAAATAAATGTTGATATTATTATTCTTTTCTCTCAAATATTATTATTGCTAATTATGATAATAATTAATTAGAATATAATAATTATTATTATAATTATGTTTATGTTTATTATTAAACAAAAATTACTAATAATAATAATTGGACCATTACGAAAATCATGAGTGAAACTGCTGAATTGTTCCATTACTAAGTTAAAAATTCTAAAAGCCAATGATCAAAACGGTATTATTAATTTATCGAAAGTATTATTAATTTATTAATTTATAAAGGTAATATTAATTTACTAAATGAACTTAGTAAGTTAAGATAGGGCTCATTGAAATATGAATGTATTAATTAAGTACTTCCATGTCACACAAATGATCTCAAGTAATCACGTCGATCCAAAATGGTGGTTGATTAAATTATAAATCTAATTGACATAAAGCTTTCATATTTTATTCACGGATTGCAAATGATAAGATCATAATTTGTCAAATCTAGTTTGAACGAATGATAAACATGTAATCATCCTTATCATTATTGAGCCAATATTTCTATTTTATCCTTAAAAATATAAAGAAAAAACGGTGGTAATTTTATTATATTTTTCTTGTCTTTTAACTTAATAAAGCCAATTCATTATTATCTTGCTTCAAAACAACCAAAACAAAATCAAATCAAATTGGGAAAAAATTAAATGAATAATTAATCATGTGACTTCACAAGAGAATGGGAAATTCTAGAATTGATATTACAATTATTGTTATTATTTTATCCTTGGTTAGTGTGATTTCTTTAATAATTTAGATTCTCAAAAAGGTAGATGGTTGAGGTGGTGGAGTAAGAATGAAGGAAGGAGGAGAAAAATAATTATTTAAGGAAATGCCTCATGGGGAGAAGGAGAGGAGGATATTTCCTTTCAGGAGAATAGGACTTAGTTATTTTGGGGTGAATAAACGAGGGGTACCAAGGAGGGGGTTAACTTAGGGTTTTGAGGAGGGGGGAACTCAAAAAGGAAAACGAAAATTGCACTATGGATTTAGCTCTATGGATTCAGTCTTATGGATTGAGAGATCATGAACTAAGGGAGGCTGTTGTTTGGATTATCCTATTGTGGGATCAAGGTTAGGAAACCCATTGGTGTTCTAAAGCCAACACGGATAGCTACATTCGATAGGGTGGTTTATCAATTTGGTTACTAAGGCTTGGATGAAAGGAACTTCGGGAGATTCGGGAGCTACACGACCCTACATTATCCATGTATTTTGCTAGTACAAATTTAATTAGTCGTTTACATTTATAAATGTTAAAGTAGAAATAATCATCCATAAAAAAAAATACTAACAAAAATTTCTATTTCTATTGTAAATTATCATTATGTGGAATTTTAAAATACTATGACATGAATGAAAAAATACAAAATAGAAAGAAAGTAAGGTGTAACAAATTTTTGATGCAAAACAGAATATGAATTATTGTTTAACCAAGCTCTAAATGAGCTTTCGTACATCGAATTTTTACCTAGTAATTGATTTAGTACCTTTAGAGAGGGTAAAGCACTACACTAATAGTGATATAATAATATATTATCACAAGTTCATAAAAAAATCATAATTATTTTTTCTCATTTATAAAAAAAATTCATTATATGAGTAATGTTGATGTGACAATATAACTCACATCACAAAAAATAAGATGTAGATTCATATGTCAAAAATCTTGAAATCATTATAGATTTATCTTAAAACTCCATGTATCACATATACATAGTGCCACTAATATGAAAGGTTATTCAATGTTGATACTTCTATTTTGTTTTTTTAACAATTAAATTATTGACTTAAAAAATATTAAAATAACATTTGAATCATTTGTAATTATTACATTAAAACAATTATTGTTGGGATCCATTTTTTCCATTTTTCTCTCATAATAAGTACATCATTTTAAAATCAATTTCGTGCACTCCATCCATGACAAATGGCCACTTCCTTTATTAAGACTTCATTTAATCCTAAATGGGACCTTGTGATTAATACATCTCATTTTCTAATGTTTTTAGTAATTAAAGTGGATTATGCTACAGTTTCCATACCTGTTATTATACCACTTTTGACCCAAATTTGTGGTTGGCATATTTCCACTCTTCTAAATCAAAATATTCCAATTGAATGAATCTTTTGGGTGCTTTTCGATGGTGAAGTGCCCATCAAACCTCACCGAAAGATTTCCTACATTTTTGTAGAAGTTCCTAAACTCTTAACTTCCGCCTTGATTTTAAGCAGATGAAGGAGAATATTGAGAAAATAAGATATGGGGATTTCCTAGCATATGATAAATTTAGATATTGTATGGGTAGTTTCCAAAATTTTGGAATAGTTTGGGAGATCTCCCAAATTTGCATGAAAACCTAGATTTTGTGCATATACTATTTTTCAAAATTAGAATTTTGGGGGGATATATTTCTATACTCCCCCCACTTAATTTTCATGCATACATAAGTCTTTATAAAGTAGCATGGGGAGGTAGGAGAGCTTGGAGAGAAATTAAGTGTTAGAAGTTTGAATCAAAGATAAAGAAGTAAAGCACACTGATGAAGTAATTTACTTAATATTCCTTTGAGATAGGTTTGATATTTTATAGCATAGTGTCCATCTTGATCATGTGACATAGATTAGTATTAGGCTCACTTACCAACATGAAATGGCCCACTTGTCGGTTTGTGTAGTAGTCTCACTCAGAAAAGAATTACAAAAGAAGGAATTCAAACAAAACTTTAGCAACAAAACCAAAATACTCAATAAAATCATCAACAACCAAAGACCATTCAATCACAAGTCTAGTTTTGGATGAAAACAAAATGATGAGGGTTCAAGCTCTATGATTAGTGGAAGTGAAGAAGATCAATGATGTAATTCAAATGCTATAAATGGTTCCAATCCTATAAAGGAGGATATACAAAAACTGATAATAAAGTAGAGTGTAGAAGAATATTGTGTATTGAGAGAAACATGGAAGCAATCACCACCAATGAAGAAGACTCAGAGTGAAGACCATGATCTACACATACTAGAATACCACTCACATCTAGGAACCAAAATATTTTTATTGACTTGTGTTATTCTTGAAATAGTTTTGGGCAAAGACTATAAATTACTAAACCTATGCATAAGGTAGAAACACACGGAATAAAAATGGCTATGAAAACGAGGAATCATTATGAAGGAAATGATATCACAAAGCTTTGTGAGGAATTTAACACAAGTTATAACAAATTTAGAGCTCTGAATTATGAAACTGAATGCTACAAATGTAATAATTTTGTAATCAACCAGAAATTGTAGAAGTGGTTTGAAAATGTCTTCAAGGGAAACTACATATATTCTGGAATAACAAAGAATTTGGAAAAATACAGAAGAAAATTTGTAGGTTGAGGAACGTGGGTCTTCCTTACAAGTCCAAAATAGAAGAAGTCATTGGTATATTGAAAGTGGATTAAAATGTGATAAAAAAATTTAATGTTACATGTAGAAAATGTGAAAGAAAAACACGAAAAATAGGTCAATAGAGAATTATGAGAGGACATACCTACAATAGTTGTTTAGTTAAGTAATTGAGATAAATACAAAAATAAAAATGAAGGTGTAGGGATTACAGATTCAACAGAACAACATTATATATTTCTCTAAACAATTTGCAATAGAGACTCTCGATATCATGGTTAATAATGAAGGAGAGACCCAATAGAAGGTAAGAAAGACTAAATAAAGGATGGGAGGTTAAGGACTGTATAGAGAAACATGCAGTGGCTTAGTAAAGCATACAAGAACATAGAGGAAGCTACTTCAGAAATCTTCAAGAAATGGTCCAATCAAAGGTAGAGCATTGTTAGCAAGAAAATATATTCTCAGAAGGCATTCACAATCAAGTAAAGTTATCATTTTCAATAGGGAGAGAATGTTAAGCAAAAAACATAAAAGAAACATATTGACAAGGGGATCCAACATAATACCCATGGGAGCATGTGAGCAAAGTTGCTTGACCTCTTTTCCATTAATGTAAAAGGGGGAGAGTTGAAGTTGTTTCCAACAATGAAAACAAGAGATATTCTTGAGTAAAATTGCCATTGATGTGAGGAGGGTCAATAGATTTGTGTCATCGATATTACATCACGAACTTATGAGATTGTTGAGTGATGTTTTTATTGATGATGATGTGGTAATGGTGACGATATTGATATGGCCGTGATAATGGGATATTATTTAGTAATATTGATGAATCCTTGAAGATCCTTAAAGGAGCCTTGAAATAAGTGTATATAAATATAAAGTGGCCTCGTTATAGCACAACTTTTAAGCATGGGCCTCACGGGATGAGATAATGTGTCGTTGCTTCGAAATTTCTAGCTTGAGTGGTAAAAACATTGAGCAAATCCCTAAGCCATTGAAGATGACCCTAAAGCAATGATAATGTGTCCACAAGACCATGATGATGAGAAGTGTAAAGAATCCCCTAAAGTGATGATGATGTGGAGTGATTAAAGAGTCCCCTAATGACCATAGTGATGATAAATGTGAATAAGACGATAAAGTGATAATAATGTGTCCACATATTCATGATGAAGTGTGGTGTAAATAAGCCCTAAAGTAAAGACATGAAAGAAATTGAAGAATCCCCTAAATCCATGATGATGTGATGTTTGAAGAATCTGCACAACCCATTGATGAAGACATGAAGTGGTCAAGAAGACAAGTCAAATACTCTTGATGAATACATGAATCCCTAATATAAATACCTAATGCAAATTGAAAAAATCCCTAAAATGTGGAAGAAAAATATAATAATAAGTGATAGGCTCACCAACCTTAAGTGAAATAAAAGAGTGACTTAGACTCATATACATAAGAGGAACCCCATTTCGCATTTGAGTAACACCAATTCAACCAATCCAGAGAAGATGCGTGCATTTAATCCTAGGGGAATGAATTTCCAAGGGAAGATGAAGTGAAGAAGGGAGAAATTCCAATGGAAGATTAAATATTGTGATGATTTGTTATAGGGTTTTGTTGTGAAATTTGTTTAAGGTCATCTTGGCATTTGCACTCTAACTTTTTTTATGGGATGATTCAAAATGTAAAATTTTTATGGGGTGGAGGTACGATGCATGATTAACTACGGTAAAATTTGAGATGTTTCTTCACTATATTTTAGGATATATGAGCTGAGGAAGTTAGGGTTTTTAAATCATCTTAAAACATGTCAAATTGGAAATTCGGCTATATATTCTGTTCTATAAATATTCAAATAGTCCCCCTTGGATAAGATGAAGTAGAGAGCCTGAAGAACATGTGTTACAAGTTTCAAATTATAGTATTCTATAATTTTGGAGATATGACCTCAAGAGGTTAGGGATTTTGAATGATCTTGAAATCAAATTTAAACATGCTAGCTTGGAATTTTCATTATATACTTGTTCTAGAAAGTTTCAACACTGTCTCTTGTATGGAATGAAGTAGAAAGTTTGAAGAAATTGTGGCACCATTTTAAGATGTTGGTATTCTATATTTTTGGAGATATTACATCATGAATATAAGGCATTTGAATAATCTTGTAATCATATTTAAACAAGTAAGTTTGACATTTTTGTTATATCGTTTGTTATAGATAACGTCAAAGAGTTCCACTTGGAAGATATGAAGCAAATACATTGAAGAACCTACGATACAAGTTTTAGATGTTGTATTCTATGTTTTCAAACATATGGCCTTAGGATATGAGGATTTATGAATGATTGCAAAATTAGATTTAAACAAGTGAGTTTGGTATTTTCTCTATAGTTATTTTTATATTGTTTTGGATAGTTAGACATGGATGAGAATAAATAGAGACCTTGAAGTCCTTGACATGCAAGTTGTAGATAGTGGTCTACTACAATTTTTAAAATATTCCCTTTGGAAGTTTTTTGTATAATGTGAAGACAAGTGAAGATAGTGACAGTGGTCTGTATGGGAGGCCCACACTCCCCATTTTGTATTCGGAAATGTATTAAGTAGATATATTAGTATAAATAATGAGCACTATTTATTATGCTCATTTTGGCCTCATCAATGAGGATTAACAAGGTTATAAAAAGGCATCTGGACTCTTAATGAAGCATTCAATATTTTTTGTGCCATTCTTGTGCCTTACATGTTTTAGGGTTTCTGAATATTGTTTTACCTATGAGTGTTGTTTTGGGTTTCTCTGCTGAGATGTGAGTGAGGATCTCCTATCCTCACCTCCGATCTTTGCTACCAAATCTTGTCGTGCACGACAGATCAATTGGTATCAGACCAGTTCTCTCTTAGACCTAGATTTTAAAACCTATTTCTTGTAGTAGTTTCTTTGTTGGCTTTCACTCCTCTTTTATTTAGCTTACTGCTTCTTTGGGTTTTAGCTTTGAGAAGCTAGTGTGCGCCTCCCCCATGGCAACACCTTGGCTCCTCATAGCTGCATGAACATTTCTCGAGGGAGATAGCCTTCCCCATAGGTTGTTTACTCAGGCCTGCGGGAGCCAATCGCTACCAAACACTTAGTGTGAGAGGGAGGGCGACCCCATAGCTCTGCGCTCCTGCTGATTACTGCACGCTACATTATTTTCACTCACGCTTCCTCCAAGGACGCCCCTGAAATCCATGCATTCTTTGGCCCTTTAACCTTGCTGCATGCTGCAAATTTAACAACTACTGCTTCTATGTCAGGTAAAGTGTTGTGTTTTAACCAAAGTCTATGCCCTCATTTGTACCACTACTGGGTAGACCCTCCCATTGTAGGCTCTCTCACTCCAGAAAACATGCCCTCGACCATTTTCCCTTGGCTCTCACTCACAGATCTTCCCCCTTCTGTTATCTAATGCATTTGCTACTTTTCACTTCCCCTCTGCTTGAATTTCCATAAACACGCTGCCATATCCGTCATTAAGGATTTAGTTTTGAAGCAATAACTTTCTGATAAATGTAATAGCTTGCGATACATTTTGCATAACAACAGTCATGTGGAGCGACGATCATATGAACTACCAATTCCCAGGGTGCTGCATGTTGAGTAGTCGACGGAGCAAGAAATTATTGTGACTAGAATTAAGCTGTTGACCTCGTTGCACCATATCAACATGGATGAAAGATTGCACTTTTTGGTGGAGCTGGTGTCAAAAAACAAACTATACTTATCATGGAACTAATCAACAATGTTGACAAGGATCATGATGGTTTCTTTGTGTTTACTAGTGTTGGAGAGCGCACCTGAGAAGGAAATGATTTATATAGGGAAATGATTGAGAGTGGTGTTATTAAGCTTGGTAAAAAACAGAGTGAAAGCAAGTGTGCTCTTGTATATGGTTAAATGAATGAACCACCTGGTGCTCATGCACTTGTTGGGCTTACAGGATTGATTGTTGCAAGCATTTTCAAGATGCCAAAGGCCAGGATGTGTTTCTCTTCATTGACAACATTTTCCGTTTTACATGAGATAAGTCTGAAGTGTCTGCTTTATTAGGACGTATTCCTTTGGATATCTGATACTAGCCAAATTTTGCTACTAATCATGGAGGTTTGCAATAACGTATTACAACTACCAAGAACGGTTCCACTACTTCTGTGCAAGCTATGTATGTGCGAGCTGATGATTTGATAGATCCAGCTCCAGCCTTTGGTGCAACATCTACTCCAGCAAGCCATCTTCAACATGGTATCTTCCACACCATGCAGAAGTTCATTTGAAATTCTCCAGCAAGCCATCTTCAGCATGGCATCTTCAAACACCATGTAGTCCAAGATCAGCATTGGTTTCATATTTTTGTAGTTTAGTTTTACTTTGCGGTAGTATTAGTTCACTTTCAGTTGGTTGTCTTTTAGTTCCATTTTTGTTATTTTCCCAATCCTTCAGCAGTACTCTACAACACTTCACATAGTTTTTCTTGCAGAGAAGGTTTTCATGGGGTTCGAGGTATCTTTTTGTATCAATCCATATCACACCCTTCTGAGGGTTTCAGTATCAGTTCATTTGTCGGTGGATAGACAGGTCTCCTATCACTAAGGGCGCACATATCTCCATCACTAAGAAAGGAGGTTCATAGATCTAAAACAATACAGATCTCTCCCTCTAGTTTATTTACAACAAGATGACGAACAACAATTGTATGGGAATCCCCACCTACTCGCATCTTGCAAGAGAGGAGGTTCATTGATCTAAAACAATACAGATATCTCCCTCTAGTTTATTTACAACAATATGTACAACAACGGTGTCATGGGAATCCCCCACCTGCTCACATCTTACACCATCTACACATCGTCCAGATATTCATCAAGTTGCAACACAGCTCAGCACATGTTCTACCTTTGGCTTCTGCTCTTTGCAAGCATGGCTTCCAACTTAAACCGAGAGGCGGGAAAGGAGGGACGCTTTCCACTTAAACCGGAAGGAATGGTCTGTATGGGAGGCCCAAAATCCCCATTATGTATTAGGAAACATATTCAGTAGATATATTATATATAGTATAAATAATGAGCAGCATTTATTGTGCTCATTTTGGCCTCATCAATGAGGATTCCCTTGTGATGGTTATAAAAAGGCATCTGGACTCCTAATGAAGCATTCAATCTTTCTTGTGTCATTCTTGTGCCTTACATGTTTTAGGGTTTCTGAATATTGTTTTAGCTCCAAGTGTTGTTTTGGTTTTCTCTTCTAAGAGGTGAGGCTCTCCTAGCCTCACCTCCAATCTTTGGTACCAAATCTCGCCGTGCACAGTAGATCAGACAGTTTGAAGACAATCATAGTGACAATGTGTAGGAAAGTGATAATAGACTTCAAGGATAATTTTAGGGGCGAAATTTATCCCATGGTCTATTTTCCATGTTTTTTTCCAAAAAACGATTCGCCAATTTGCAAATTTTGAAGCCCTATTTCACTGAGTTTTGATGGGGTAAAAAATTTACATTCTAAAAATCACCAAATTATTATATAAAGGATATAAAATCCATAAAAATTTAAATATATTTAGAAAAATATCTCCAAATATTTTATAGTTGACATTTTAATAATTGGTAGATTCACCAACATTTATACACTTTTAAATAAGTATGGTCCCTTAAAATTATCCATGTACCTCACTAGGAAACCCACATAATAACCTATGCAAGTATATCTTATGATACCTAGGAAAGGCAACTATAGTCACCTCAATATAAACAATGCTCACGGGGATAGTCGGAGGTGGGATTCACTGTATGGACAGGGTAACTAAGACCAAAGCTCTAAAGCACCAAAGGTAACTCAAGAGCCCCTAGATACAAATAGAATCCTGAAAAATATATTGGGGACTCACAAAAGGTATTGGAGGGATATTTGCATGACCAACGTGCATTCTACCTCATGCTTGACTCCCTTTTAAGAGGATATTCCTTAGAACACCAATTATATTAAGGATTTCTCCACTTCTTAGACATCCACCTAATTGTTTTAGTTTTATAGTCTTGAATAAATTTACTCACGCGATCTTATTCCAAGACTCTAAAACCTATGCTTGTGTGTGCACCCTAGAGAAATAAATATTTCGAATCAATTTTAAGTTAAGCGTCAGTTTTAGTGAAGGTTGCTTACTCAAGGAGATATGATCGTGTAACTAGTGATGTGAGGGACTAAAAATAAATAAAAATGCATACATGAAAACATTATTAAGTTTTAGACTTCTTCTTCAAATTAAAATGGTATGCAACTAAATGAAATGCACAAAGATAATCTCTTTCATTTCAAATGGCAATGCAATCTTTCCAATATGAAGCCGAGACTAATGTCATTCTAACCAAAAACACTAATGCAAGTGCTCTTTTAATGCAGAATGTAAATAAACATGCAAATATGCAAATATTTTGTATTTTTAATATAAATGAATAAAAGTGCAAAAGGGAGCCATGAAAAGCTCATATTCTACAACAAGCATAAAAAAATAGCCACACAAAGCACCAAGAAATCATGACTCATGCACTAAAAGAAAAACAAATAAAGGGAAAAAATGGGAAGAACTAAATTTCATAAAAACTAATTAAAAAAGAGTTTCTAGCCACTGTAAAAGCAATTAGCAGACCACACAGACATCCGGGAAGACTCAACAACACTCAAAATCTGTGCAACAATCAATTTCATCAAGAAACAAGCCACAAATAGACTTATACATGATTGTGAGAAAAACAACTATGTATGTACGCAACTAGAACACAGGAAACCCGTGTATAAATGTGATTATCTACACTGTGACTCATGTGTATCAACAAAAGAGGGTAAAAATGAAGATTAAATCCAATCACTCAAATGTAATGTAAAGTACAAACTATAAACAATCCAATGACACTAAAACTCAAGAAAAACAGAGAGCAAGAAGAGTAAAAATGCATCCAAAAAACCCCAACAAAAGGAGAATTCCTAGTGGACTCGCCAATTCCATTACAGAGAAAAATATTCCTATGGCTTGGGGTATACCACAACAAATGGGATGACACTGGAAATATCAATTCAATTCTCAAATATGCTAGGTAAATGAAAAGCACTAACAACTAATGGATAGATTCCATACCTCAACCATATGTTCAAGGAAAACCATCGTTGAGATCGTGATCAAATGCTTGTCACCTACAACTTGTCCTCACCAACAAATGCGTACAAGCTTTACAATATTTATGAAATGTTAGCATCTAAATTTATAAGATTTCATATTCTTAGCTAGATATCATTAGTGTTTAATCCAATTTCACATCAATAGCATATGCAGAATCATTGAAAGAAACACAATCACAAGATAGACACAGATTTATCCTGGGAAACCCTCAAGGGGAATAAAACCCAGTAAAAATTCCTCTATATAGATGTATATGATAAGACCCAAAAACATGTGCTCCTTCTCTTTGCGGGTATGTCTCTCTCTCTCTTTCCTATGTGCTATACACAAGTGAGTGTGTGTGTTCAAATGAGGAACACAACTCCTCTATCTATACTCTTTCTGTCACTTGACTTTTACCCTAACAAGTTGGCCCCAACAAACATACTAGGATGACTTCACCTGGGAAGACACACGGCACTATTATACTATGTCCAAGAGGATACTATTCACCCAACCTATAATGGAGGTTATACCTCATGGCTCTATGATGATCAAATCCAATAGTAACATCCCGACAAAGGAATAAGACATCTCCATTTGGTTACATTAGTAAAATACATTTATAATATTCTTTGAAGTTACAATATTTCAACATAAATTAGCATAAGACATTCAACATGTATAAAGAAACTATACCCACGCAAATTGAAATGAACATTTACACATGAATTTGGATGAGAAGAGAATATGTCTATTAATGTAAATAATAGAGATACATAGTGACAACCTTTGTTGGCAACTCGTTGGAACCAAGAAACTAAGTTCCTCCACTTGCGCCTCCACCACTTCAATCCTCCATACAAGGAAAGCTCACGAGCACAAGGAGTAAGTGGGTTCCTCCTTCACAAGATAAGAAGAGATTGGGAGATGAATGTAGAGGAGTTCATACTTTGAAGGATAAAGGGATACATAGTCCAGATAATCTCAATGTGGAAAATTTTTGCTATAGTTTCCTTTCTCTCAAAGTTTGTCCTCCAATTCTTCCCAATGGCTCAATATATATCCCTCAAAATGGGAAATGGAGGGTTGAATTGATTTTTTTTCTAGCATGTGGAAGCTCAAATATCATAACCACCATGACTTGGCATGGAAAACTCAAAAATAATTTATTTTTGAGCACAAATCCCGATATATGCGGGTCATAATGGAGCAGGATGTTTATAGGCGAAGTGCATAACTTTTCACCCGTGTGTATCAACAAAATTGAGTTTTTTAGGGTTTCACTAGAGCATGACGGATATACTAAGAAAGGAGGATATAGTGAGTCTGCAAAGGGATAAGGTAGGCCATAAAGGAATAATGCATAAGGTGTGGAAAATCACGCTATAACACCCACATGTTGATGCAATGAAATAGAGCCTTGGGACTTTAATGTGACACTTCTTTAGTTATGTAAGGGGTTTCTTGGTGCAACAATACATGTTATGGTCTGTAATCTTTAGGTTTAGGATCCTTCAATGAGCCGAAGCAAAAAAAGATTTGTCCTAGGATGTATAAAATCTATGTTGCATAAAACTTGCAAATGCCAATTCATGACATAATTTACCCATTTTTTTCTCGTTCTCTTTTTTCTATCGTGTCCCGTTTTTTTCCGCTCATTCTCGTTTCCCAATTTTGTCCTCTTTTTAAATTTCCCTCAAATTATTATATTGATTTTTTTTATATTTTTTTATTTGTTACTATTAATATTAATATATTACAATGTTAACTATACAATATATTAACTACATTATATTAATATTATTATAACTATATTAATATTACCTATTATTTAGTATATATTAACACACAATCATATTTACTATAATATTATATATTACTATAAGTTATTAACCTATATACTATATATTAAATTACATATAACATATATTCAAGATATATTAAGTATATTAAGTATAATACATTAACATTATAAATTAACTATAATATATATAATAACTATGTATTATTAAATCAAAGCTTCAAGTTTTGACTAGTATAGCTATTGTAGCGAGACTACCAACATCCTCTAATCAAGTAGATAGAGATAATTAATACCATGAAGCAATCTTCCTTTTTCAGTAAGTTATTTCATGAAATATGACAATAGATAATCACAATTTTTACAATGAAATTCTACAATTTTGTAAATTTTAACGCCGCATATGGATTCATATGAAATCTATCTATGGTATTAAAATTTATGAAATTGTACTTTGAATTCTTCTATAGTATTAAAATTTTACAATTTCATAAATTTTAACACTACAAATGGATTCCGAGACCACAATGGATAATTTCAATTTTAAGAATAAAATTTTACAATTTCCAAAATTTAAACACTGCAGATGGATTCAAATATCCCTTTTTAGGGGTCTATGAATCTATCTACAACGTTAAAATTTATGAAATTTTAACACTGTAGATTTATTCAGAGTCTCCTTCTTGGGGGTCTATGAATCCATCTGCAACATTAAAATTAATGAAATTGTGAATTTTTATTACAGTTTTATAAATTTTATGTTGCAAATGGATTTAGAGACCACAATGGATAATTGCAATTTTTATAATAAAAACTTACAATTTCGTAAATTTTAAAATTGCAATCCATCTACATTGTTAAAATTTTAGAAATTGTAAAATTTTATTACAATTTCGCAAAAAAAAAATTGTAAGTTTAGGACTAATCTATTAAGAAAAGATAAATGTGCATATAATAATACAATTCTGTGTGTTACGAGAACATGAAACCGAGCCAAAAGAGGGAGTCCAAGAGTTGAAAAAATGATCCTCCCCTTTAAGGGGAAAACAAATCTTAACAATCAGAAAATTACTAAACAGAGTAAGTAAAAGTTAGGCTAGCTTAAGCTAGACAGCTGGAAGGGACTGGAAAGCATAAAATTTAAAAACATGTGGCGTCGATACATCTAGAGAATCGAGACACCTGGCATCAAAGTGGCTTGTACGGAACCTCTGTGATTGGGCAGCTATAATTTGTTCCCCATTGAAGTTCTTTCTTCTTGCCATTCTTCTGCTTTTGTTTTGGTTCCTTGTAGCCGCCTGTGGATTCGTTGTTCATGGAATTGCTGGAGTCAGGTGGTGGCTATTTAACAGGAAGAGGTGACGACTTCTTGACAGCTTTCCCTTTATTCCTCATGAACTGGCGTTGTGGAGAGGTGAGGGTGCTCTGACCAGGGGAGGCGGAGGGGGAGGAATGGGGAGAAGTGGGGGAGCTAGAGGAGGCAGAGGAGGGGGTGGAGGCAGTGGTGGATGAAGAGGGTTGGGGATGTCATTATCTATCGACAGAGGGTTGGCAGCATGAAGAATGAGTCTAGTGAGCATATTTTTGAAAACCCAGTAATTTCCCCTACGGGATGTGGTGCGGGTGGCAACAGTGAGGGAGCCTGAGATTTTGTCTTCCCAGTCATCGACCAGGGATCTCAGTGCTTCCAAAATATTGGCTTTGTATCCTTTATTACTGGAATTCAAGTGAAAAGGTGGCTCTGCAGGGTTACCATCCCTTCCACATCCTCTCCCACCTCTAGGAGGTCCTCTTCTATGCGCCGGCATGGAATTGTTGGGGTGCAGATTGTTGTTGCAGCCACCGGGGGAGCAGAGTGTCGTGCAAAGGCCAGATATGAGCTTGGGTGGATAGAGATTAGTCTAGGATCGGTTGGTGAAGAGCATGAGCTGGTGGTTGAAGAACAATGAGGGAGCCATATTGTTCCTAGACCGATGGGCATGATGAAGATCCTTAAATTCCCTATACCCAGCCTGCTCAGCCTTAATTGCCAAGGGGATTGATACTTCTTGGAAGGTCGGTTTTGTCGACATTCCTACTAGTGCTGGCATCATAAACATAGGTGGTTGGAATCCAATTGTTGGCGAAGCATACTCCATTCTTGTCGTCAACCATAATGGTGTCGAGCGCTTGGGGGTGTCGGTGTGCATGCAGCCACCCATCGTCCACCTGGTCATCCACGGGGGTATTAGGGGGGATGCAGACATGGTGGGCCATGTCCACGTCATCCTAAGTTGTCCTATCCTCCATGTCATGTCTCATGTCACCCGCATCTAGGGACAATTTCACAAATTTTAACATTGCAGATGGACTCAGATATCTGGAAGGTTAAAAATTGTGATATTTTACTTTGAATCCATATGTAGCGTTAAAACTTATGAAATATTTTTTTTTACAATTCCATAAATTTAAGGTTGTTTGGGTGACATATAAGGAAATATTTGATTAAGACATCTTACATAATTATTAACATAACTATCTAGTCATATTTTTTTATCCCATTACTAAATTTGTCATATTTTTTATCGCATAAATAAATTAGTCATTGATTTTAGTATTTGTTAGTTGTGATCAGTTAAAATTGCTCAAATTTGTTCATATTTTACTTAAAAACTTTGTTGTGACCAAATTGTTTGGTGGCTTACTAATTTATTTCACATGGTGACCTACTTTTTTGGTTTCCTAGTCAATTATCACCCTTTTTCTACTAATGTATATCTCCCAATTACTTCCCTCCAAATCTTCCAACTCACGATGGAACCTTTCATGCTTTTTCTTAAGAAATTTCTCTTTGTATAGAATAAGGCCATTGACTTCGGTCAATTCGATGATTTCATTTTCAAGAAATGTAATTCCTACAATATTGCCTTGTAATTTCTTATTCACACGCAATGAAATTTCTATGAGAGAGTTACTAAATCTATCTATCTATATGAAAATATAGAAATATTATCGAGCAATTGAATTTCATCTCATTCAACCATTTAGTAAAACTATTTAGAATACATGTAAATTCGTTTTGTAAAAATAATAAAATGATGTTTTAATCAATTTTAATTGTAATATAGGATTTAATCAAGGTTTCCCCTCTCCCCTACCCTTTTTTTGTATATAGATTGATAAGTTAGAAGGATATATAATAAAGGTAGGCTACACTAGCATGACATTAGCATAAATTTTCACCATCATCCTTGTTTATGGCAATGATATTGTTCTTATGGCATCATGTCTCTCTGATCTTGATAGCAAATAAGAATTCTCAAGTATTTATGCTCTAGTATCGGAATGACTATCAATACCAACAAAACCATAATTATGTTTGTAAAATATAATGTGCTCACTTACATTCATTTTGTGTATGATAATAACAACTTGGAGGAAGTGACTTCCTACAAATATCTTTGGATTGATATCCATCACAATATTAACTGGAACTATAACATCGAGAAAAAAATATGGAAGGTGAAAAGCTTAGTTTTTTCTTAAAAACAATTGTAAGTCAACAACCTTGCGATGTGGGATAAAAAGAAATTCGTCTTTGAAACTCTCATCACTCCCATTTCTTGTATGGGTAGGAAGTTTGGGGCTTCAATCTTTCTAAAGAATCTTAGAGAATGATTGAACGAATTTAGAAGCATCTTATAACTTACAATCTTAAGATTAAAAGAAATACACCATATCCTATTCTCATGATTGAATTGGGCATTTCCCCCATTGAGAGAATAGCTATGACTATGTACTTAATGTGCAAGAAAATATTAAATAACTTGGGAGACAAAAGATTTCCAAAAATTGCTTTAAATTATAGTCAAAACCACCTAAGGCTCAAGAAAGGTTGGATTAAAGATGCCATGTCTTGTTTGAATATGTGGGGTACCCATGAAAATGTTAATTTACAAAATATAGATGATATTAAAAATATCATTACTTCGAAGTTTAAAGAGAAGGTATGTTGTGATGAAAATTTAGAGGATAAAAGAAAATTGAGATATTAGAAGGAGTTCATTAACCCAAATCTTTAAGATAAAAATTATCTCTTCGGTTTAACTAGCATAAAGATGAATATCCATAACTAAAATAAGGACAAACTCTCGTGATTTGCATAGTGAAATAGGGCATTGCACCTTTCCCTAAACTCCATGGGATGAAAGGATCTTCCTTGTTTCTAAGACTATAAGTGTTGAGAACTAAAAGCACTTCCATTTAGATTTCCATATGTACTCCCACATAAGTTCTCAGTTTCAAAATTTTTGTTACAATACAAACCTACCCAACCTTCTATCTCATCAAAACTGTACTAATTTAGGAATGCCCCTCTTAATATTTTTTAGCACAGAAATAAAACTCTAAAACACACCAAGTGGTTCCTTACTTTTCTTTCTTAAGGTCTGATATACCAAAACTCGTATCTTTGGGCGTTAACTATCATCGTCATCATCATCATCAAAATACGTTTTTTAATTTCAATTTATTTTTCATTGAATATGGAAAATATTTAATCTAATTTAATATCAACTCTTACAACAAATAAATTGTAATTTTTATTAAATTGAATTTTCCCAAATAATTAAAAAATAATAATTGAAATAACTTTTTATCGTTTTAAACAACAAAGTAGATATATCTGTTTTGGGATTATTTAGGTAGTGTAATGAATTAATCTATGATGTGTATCCTATAAGTATAGTCTCAATTAACTAATTTCTCATTGTTTTTAATAGTCCACTTAGCACTTATTACATCATATTAAAAGATATTAATATTGGAATATTTATTAATAATTACAAAAAAAATTTAATGTATGTTTATTAGTTCAATCTTATATTTTTTCTTTCTGTCTTCTTTTTGGTACAGGGAGTTGATCTTTGCTATTAAAGAGTAAACAATAATAGTATCACTAAGGTTGTAAATATAATCCCATTTCACCCATTTCAACTATGGTTTTTGGTTTTATTTTGTTATTAAAAAAATTTGTAATGTAATGAAATATATATATATAATTTTTGTTAAACTCAGCATGTTATTCAAAAAAAATTGAAAATTAAGAAGAATCATAAAACCAAAAACCATAATGCACAAATAAAGTTTGTAAATAAGTAAAGGCTCAAATCAACATTTTTTAAAGTTAGTTTTCACATTAAATCACATAAGAAAATACACAAAAATATAAATTAGTTGGACCTCCCATTATGGGAAAACTACCCAAAAAAATAAGTTTGCAGGGAAAACTACCAAAACATAAGTTTGCAAGCCTCTCCATAGGATAAAACATCCAATTGCCATTATCAATCTAGCATAGTTGTAGTGGAGATAGGAGACTATCTACCATATAACTATAGTTTAACCAGAAACAAAACTCAAAAAAGAGCATGATCAGGACAAGAATCAAGTTTACTTTACATTTTGACCAGTGCATTACTGGGACATTGGAGTGATTGGTATGACCTCGATCTTGTTGTCATCCAAATGCTCATGCTTTGCTCCACTTCATGTTTTTCCAGCGTAAAAGATTGTCTAGGGTTTCACAATGCTAAGGGGGTTTGAGCATTAAGAACGAGCATAAATGAGCCTACAGGTCTGAGTTTGGGCCATTAAATGGCCATTTCCCGTATCGATGCGAGAGTTTCACCAAGCGATCGAGCCGATCATGTCGAGCGTCGTTGAGAATGAAAGCATTAATGGTGTAAGCTGGTAGCACCTACATAGTCGTCTACCCTTTTATCATTGCATTCCATCTTTTCTCCACCATCCCCATCTTCATTAATGCCATTGTATTTGATGTGTATCGCTCCATCCGAGAGACTCAAATCAACATTATTAGAAACAAAAATATATATATATATATATTATCAAAAATTAAAGAATATAAATATTAGTATTATAATTTATTTATAAATAAAACAAATTGTAAATGAATATCTAAGAGAATAATTGTACAATTAACAAAATAAGTATAAATCTATTTTATACCTAGAATAAAATTTATCTATACTCATTTAATTTATAAATATCTTATATGTACTCAGATCTTTGTTATATATCCATTTTATTTCTTATATATCCATCTTATTTTATTTATAGAATAAAATTTATTTATACTCATTAAATATATAAATATCCCACATATGTTCAAATCCCTCTTATATATAAGTCTAACTTAATATACCTCAAATTCTTTTTAATTAATTTAAATATATAATTATTTGGTTTTGAAATTTGAATTAAAGTTAGACAATAAATTTTATTATTATTATGTCATGTATGAATGATAAAACATATATACTTAAACCATAAACTTAATAAATCTTTAAAATAATATTGAAGATAACATCTATAATTTAATTTAATATCGACATCGACTCAAAGTAAAATTTAATACTATATCATATACTTTTATTTAATTGAGTTATCACAAATATTTAATACTATATCACATACTTTTATTAAATTGAGTTATCACCAATACATTATAAAGAAACTAAAGTAAAGTGGCGTAAGTATTTGGAATTTTAATTTTTTAAAATAAAATAATAAAAAAATAAAGCAATCTAGGTATGAGTATTAGAAGTATTATTAATACAATAATTTAGAACATTTTTGAATTTTTTTATATTTATTTAGAAATAATTTTATTGTATGATTAAATTAAATTATAATATAATAATTTTTTTAAATAATTATATTTAAAGTATTAAATATAAATTATAAAATATAATGCATGATTTTTATTACACCGAAGGTGTTATTTAAGGGGGCTGTTTTTCTAAAAATTTTGTCCTCCACTCGTCGTCTAACGACGTCGTATGAAAAGCCTCCCCATGTTTTTAATATTTTTTAATTTAAATATTTTTAAAACATTTTCCTATTTTCCTCACAGTTGCTTTTTACGCCGATAGGCGTCTATCAGTGGTATTTTGGGGGTATGGACTTGCTTGAGCGGATCATCAAGATCCAGCAAATCCCGCCAAGTGGATGCTCAAGATCTTCTGAATCGTCTGATCTTTTAACATCCGGAGTGTTAGGAGATGACCAGAGTTGTTAGCCGCCGACTGGGAGATGACTGCAGTTTGTTAGTGTTCGTGGCTGTAGAGGAGATAACCGTGGAGTAGCAACCGTCGCGGAGATACCTGGAAGCATGGACGTGGCTGTGAAGGAGATAACCGTGGAGTAGCAACCGTCGCGGAGATACTTGGAAGTGTGGAGGAGATACACGTAGAACAGTCTGTTAGCGGCCACCGAGGAGTAGTTTCTTAGCCCGCGGAGGAGATACCTGAACAGTTTCGCCGTCCTGAGCATTCGCAGTGAGATCGCTGGAGCATTGGAGCATTCGTCTGTGCATTCACCGTCTTGGAGCATTCGTCTGTGCATTCGCCGTCTTGGAGTGCCTGTGCAGTAGAGGTAAGCTTCTGCTTTCACTGGCCTGGTTGCTTTAATGCTGTGAACAGTCAGATAATGCTAGGATTTCAGTTGCATGTCTGTTTAATGCTGTGAATATAGAAGAATGTAGGCTATGAATACGTGTAAGTTGTTTAGACGAATGTAGGCTATTAAACGATGGAAGAACTCAGTGCATCTACTGATTCAAAAACTGGGTGATTTAAAATTATTCGATAGAGATAATTATGTAAACCCCTAATACAGTTTTCTAGCATTTAGGACTATTTAATGATATACAGAAGCATAAAGATTTAGAGTAAACGATATAAAGTAAGAGCAAACAATACATTTAGGTGTTTAACACCATAACATGATATACAGAAGCATATATAGATGGCATTAAGCATAAAGCTCTTAAGGTATCCAATGTGAGCCGTAGATACAACTATTCCCATTGCAAATCCTACTTTCAGTTCTGCGAAATAGATGAAACTTCAAATACACAGTTAATCCAAGATACGTTTCCACCTAAAAACGCGATCTGCTCACAGTATACCATACGGTTGATCTATCAGAACACCTTGGATCAGAGAGCTTAGAATGTTTCTACCATGAACATTCACTTACTGAAATTTCGAGAAAACAAATAGAATCCAAAACCTGTCAATAGGTTACCAGGTGTATTTTCCCCAAAAGCTGCATAGCCCAGAAAACCGCATAGCATATAGAAGGATGCTGTTATCATGATAGAAAACAATGTTGCTTTCTTCATAGTTCTGTTTTCCAAGGGTGGAGACTTCAAAGTATCCTGCATAGTTTTTCATCAAGAAAAAGCCAGATAGTTAAGATCAACTGAAAGGATTTATATATACAAATCAGCTGAAAGTTACAATAAAAATTTAGGTATACCTGAATTTCAAGGACAAGTGGAGAAAATGGAAATGCAAATGAAATGTCACCAATAGCTGGTAAGATCCGCCTGGGCTCGAGTAAGAGAGACTGCTGTAGAGATGCCACCCAGAGTTCCGTCGACCGCTAACCAGAGATAAACGATGGAAGAACTCCACAGCGAAATGAATGGCTCGGCATATGGGTTTTCTCCTCTAAGTGAAAAGCCAGTCGAAAGTGGAGGTTTTGTACCTAGGGTTTACACCAGAAAGAAATAATAAAACATTAAAAACAAAGAAGCAAAGAAAAACATCACCGAAATCGTAAACAGATAACCTATCTTAGAAGAACTTACCAAAAGCTGTTAAGAGCAGCAGGTTGTCGTTGATGCTGTAAAAGATGGATAGTTTTCTCCATAGGGTCGATCGCTAACCAGAGATAAACGATGGAAGAACTCCACAGGGAAATGAATGGCTCGGCGTATGGGTTTTCTCCTCTAAGCGAAAAGCCAGTCGAAAGTGGAGGTTTCGTACCTAGGGTTTACACCAGGATGAGTTGTCAATGTCGATGAGTTGTCGATGGATAATTCTTAATGAGTTTGTAAGCTTTTGCACAACTTCGTAATGAATGGCACATTAATGACTTTGTAGGTTTTTACCCCCACTTCCTCACGAATTCCTTTGAAATGAGGCTATATCAAATTCTGTCCCTACTGTTACTTGTCAGTGTCAATCAGCCATCGCCGATGCAGACCTTCCTCCGGTTGATAGCAGGATAATGTGCCAGCACTAGGTTTCGTACTAGGGTTTAAAACTTTGAAACAAGAAACTATACGAACTATATCACAAATAGTTCGGCCATTTGTGTATCTGGCAGTGGGAATTCCGTTGCCAAAGTCAATGCCATACCATGGATAATTGGACTTCGCTAGACTCCTCGGAAAGTGATTGTTGTTTCCAACATCTGACAAAGAATCCCCGAAAATAAAAGATACAGGCTTTATCTCTGTTTCTGCTGCACCTGCGCAAACGTATAACGCCATCAGTGCTAAATATTGTGGGAAAAGCACCTATGACAAACACCTGAAAATTGTACAACTTTTTCATCATGAGAAATGAAATATTTGTTTTTTCTGTGGAAAAACAAAATACTTAATCAAACCTTTCCATTCCGATCAATTCCTATTGTTCAAGGCGCAATTTCTCTTCAAGTTGCATTTTCGATTTTTCAGCAGAAAATTTGATCTTCAAGGTGTTTTCTGTGAAAGGTTCGCTTGAAATAGAAAGTTAACCCGAGATCTTTTCTTCGATATTTTATTATTGCACGTAGACTTTCAATCTTTTGTTCGGTTGGGTAGTTTAACTGAGCCTTTGTTAAATGTTGTGGATACACCAGTGCTTTCATATTATGAGAATATTGGCATCATCGCCCTTAAACTATTCATTATGCTTAAAAAAAATACGATGACGATCAAACAGATCCGACCACACACTTGGAGTTTGTAGCTTTAATTTAGCATATAATCTAAATTTCACGTTTATCTATGTACTTATTAGCATAAATAGTTAGATAAAAAATCTAATTTTTTTTTTCAAGAATTTCCATTTGTTGATCCGAACTTGTTGATTAATATTATTCTAATATAGTTAAACAATTTATTGCACGTAGACTTTCAATCTTTTGTTCGATTGGGTAGTTTAACTGAGCCTTTGTTAAATGTTGTGGATACACCAGTGCTTTCATATTATGAGAATATTGGCATCATCGCCCTTAAACTATTCATTATGCTTAACAAAAATACGATGACGATCAAACAGATCCGACCACACACTTGGAGTTTGTAGCTTTAATTTAGCATATAATCTAAATTTCACGTTTATCTATGTACTTATTAGCATAAATAGTTAGATAAAAAATCTAATTTTTTTTTTCAAGAATTTCCATTTGTTGATCCGAACTTGTTGATTAATATTATTCTAATATAGTTAAACAATTTATTGGATGTCTTCTATATTTAGACTGCTCAAAGTTTCATGTTAATCTTGTTTAATATATTGAAAATAAATGATATTGAAAACAGGAGCCTTCAACATATTTCTTGTTGAAAAATTTGTAAATTTGTTATTTTCTTATTTCAATTCTAAATCTTATTATCCAATTAAAAAACACTAATTTGACATCTTTAAACTTTCAAATCTAAGTCTTACTATGCAAAAAAACACCAATTTGATATCTTTAAACTTTCAAATCTAAAGACAAGGGAATATATATAGCTGTGCTGCTAAGATTATGTTTGTTCCATAAAATAGAATATTGTTTTTGCTTCAACCATATATTATAATACCCCATATTTGTAGTGATAACTGAAAATATACCGGCATAGTGCGTTAATCCCAATCCTATAAAGATTATCCTACCACCATAAAATAAATCTTTGATTGTACAATTCTTGCAATTCAGACAAACATAGAAGCAGAAAATAACTTTCGATATCATGGCCAGCTATCTCAGATCCGTTGCAATCTTCACCTTGCTGTTACTTGTCAGTGTCGATGAGCCATCGCCGATGCAAACCTGCCTCCGGTTGATAGCAGGATAACGTGGCAGCACTCCAGATCACACAGGACAAAAGAATCTCACCTGCCAGATAGCATTACATTAAAGAGGCTGGTTACGCCGATAGGCGTCTATCAGTGGTATTTTGGGGGTATGGACTTGCTTGAGCGGATCATCAAGATCCAGCAAATCCCGCCAAGTGGATGCTCAAGATCTTCTGAATCGTCTGATCTTTTAACATCCGGAGTGTTAGGAGATGACCAGAGTTGTTAGCCGCCGACTGGGAGATGACTGCAGTTTGTTAGTGTTCGTGGCTGTAGAGGAGATAACCATGGAGTAGCAACCATCGCGGATATACCTGGAAGTGTGGACGTGGCTGTGAAGGAGATAACCGTGGAGTAGCAACCGTCGGGGAGATACCTGGAAGCGTGGAGGAGATACACGTAGAACAGTCTGTTAGCGGCCGCCAAGGAGTAGTTTCTTATCCCGCGGAGGAGATACCTGAACATTTTCGCCATCCTAAGCATTCGCAGTGAGATCGCTGTAGCATTGGAGCATTCGTCTGTGCATTCGCCGTCTTGGAGCGCCTGTGCAGTAGAGGTAAGCTTGTGCTTTCGCTGGCCTGGTTGCTTTAATGCTGTGAACAGTCAGATAATGCTAGGATTTCAGTTGCATCTCTGTTTAATGCTGTGAATATAGAAGAATGTAGGCTATGAATACGTGTAAGTTGTTTAGACGAATGTAGGCTATTAAACGATGGAAGAACTCAGTGCATCTACTGATTCAAAAACTGGGTGATTTAAAATTATTCGATAGAGATAATTATGTAAACCCCTAATACAGTTTTCTAGCATTTAGGACTATTTAATGATATACAGAAGCATAAAGATTTAGAGTAAACGATATAAAGTAAGAGCAAACAATACATTTAGGTGTTTAACACCATAACATGATATACAGAAGCATATATAGATGGCATTAAGCATAAAGCTCTTAAGGTATCCAATGTGAGCCGTAGATACAACTATTCCCATTGCAAATCCTACTTTCAGTTCTGCGAAATAGATGAAACTTCAAATACACAGTTAATCCAAGATACGTTTCCACCTAAAAACGCGATCTGCTCACAGTATACCATCCGGTTGATCTATCGGAACACCTTGGATCAGAGAGCTTAGAATGTTTCTACCATGAACATTCACTTACTGAAATTTCGAGAAAACAAATAGAATCCAAAACCTGTCAATAGGTTACGAGGTGTATTTTCCCCAAAAGCTGCATAGCCCAGAAAACCACATAGCATATAGAAGGATGCTGTTATCATGATAGAAAACAATGTTGCTTTCTTCATAGTTCTGTTTTCCGAGGGTGGAGACTTCAAAGTACCCTACATAGTTTTTCATCAAGAAAAAGCCAGATAGTTAAGATCAACTGAAAGGATTTATATATACAAATCAGCTGAAAATTACAATAAAAATTTAGGTATACCTGAATTTCAAGGGCAAGTGGAGAAAATGGAAATGCAAATGCAATGTCACCAATAGCTGGTAAGATCCGCCAGACTTTCTGGGCTCGAGTAAGAGAGACTGCTGTAGAGATGCCACCCAGAGTTCCGTCGACCGCTAACCAGAGATAAACGATGGAAGAACTCCACAGCGAAATGAATGGCTCGGCATATGGGTTTTCTCCTCTAAGCGAAAAGCCAGTCGAAAGTGGAGGTTTCGTACCTAGGGTTTACACCAGAAAGAAATAATAAAACATTAAAAACAAAGAAGCAAAGAAAAACATCACCGAAATCATAAACAGATAACCTATCTTAGAACAACTTACCGAAAGCTGTTAAGAGCAGCAGGTTGTCGTTGATGCTGTAAAAGATGGATAGTTTTCTCCCTAGGGTCGACCACTAACCAGAGATAAACGATGGAAGAACTCCACAGGGAAATGAATGGCTCGGTATATGGGTTTTCTCCTCTAAGCGAAAATCCAGTCGAAAGTGTAGGTTTCGTACCTAGGGTTTACACCAGGATGAGTTTTCAGTGTCGATGAGTTGTCGATGGATAATTCTTAATGAGTTTGTAAGCTTTTGCACAACTTCGTAATGAATGGCACATTAATGACTTTGTAGGTTTTTACCCCCACTTCGTCACGAATTCCTTTGAAATTAGGCTATATCAAATTCTGTCCCTACTGTTACTTGTCAGTGTCGATCAGCCATCACCGATGCAGACCTGCCTCCGGTTGATAGCAGGATAATGTGCCAGCACTAGGTTTCATACTAGGGTTTAAAACTTTGAAACAAGAAACTATACCAACTATATCACAAATAGTTCGGCCATTTGTGTATCTGGCAGTGGGCATTCCGTTGCCAAAGTCAATGCCATACCATGGATAATTGGACTTCGCTAGACTCCTCGGAAAGTGATTGTTGTTTCCAACATCTCACAAAGAATCCCCGAAAATAAAAGATACAGGCTTTATCTCTGTTTCTGCTGCACCTGCGCAAACGTATAACGCCATCAGTGCTAAATATTGTGGGAAAAGCACCTATGACAAACACCTGAAAATTGTACAACTTTTTCATCATGAGAAATGAAATATTTGTTTTTTCTGTGGAAAAACAAAATACTTAATCAAACCTTTCCATTCCGATCAATTCCTATTGTTCAAGGCGCAATTTCTCTTCAAGTTGCATTTTCGATTTTTCAGCAAAAAATTTGATCTTCAAGGTGTTTTCTGTGAAAGGTTCGCTTGAAATAGAAAGTTAACCCGAGATCTTTTCTTCGATATTTTATTATTGCACGTAGACTTTCAATCTTTTGTTCGGTTGGGTAGTTTAATTGAGCCTTTGTTAAATGTTGTGGATACACCAGTGCTTTCATATTATGAGAATATTGGCATCATCGCCCTTAAACTATTCATTATGCTTAACAAAAATACGATGACGATCAAACAGATCCGACCACACACTTGGAGTTTGTAGCTTTAATTTAGCATATAATCTAAATTTCACGTTTATCTATGTACTTATTAGCATAAATAGTTAGATAAAAAATCTATTTTTTTTCTTTCGAGAATTTCCATTTGTTGATCCGAACTTGTTGATTAATATTATTCTAATATAGTTAAACAATTTATTGCACGTAGACTTTCAATCTTTTGTTTGGTTGGGTAGTTTAACTGAGCCTTTGTTAAATGTTGTGGATACACCAGTTCTTTCATATTATGAGAATATTGGCATCATCGCCCTTAAACTATTCATTATGCTTAACAAAAATACGATGACGATCAAACAGATCCGACCACACACTTGGAGTTTGTAGCTTTAATTTAGCATATAATCTAAATTTCACGTTTATCTATGTACTTATTAGCATAAATAGTTAGATAAAAAATCTATTTTTTTTTTCAAGAATTTCCATTTGTTGATCCGAACTTGTTGATTAATATTATTCTAATATATTTAAACAATTTATTGGATGTCTTCTATATTTAGACTGCTCAAAGGTTCATGTTAATCTTGTTTAATATATTGAAAATAAATGATATTGAAAACAGGAGCCTTCAACATATTTCTTGTTGAAAAATTTGTAAATTTGTTATTTTCTTATTTCAATTCTAAATCTTATTATCCAATTAAAAAACACTAATTTGACATCTTTAAACTTTCAAATCTAAGTCTTACTATGCAAAAAAACACCAATTTGATATCTTTAAACTTTCAAATCTAAAGACAAGGGAATATATATAGCTGTGTTGCTAAGATTATGTTTGTTCCATAAAATAGAATATTGTTTTTGCTTCAACCATATATTATAATACCCCATATTTGTAGTGATAACTGAAAATATACCGGCATAGTGCGTTAATCCCAATCCTATAAAGATTATCCTACCACCATAAAATAAATCTTTGATTGTACAATTCTTGCAATTCAGATAAACATAGAAGCAGAAAATAACTTTCGATATCATGGCCAGCTATCTCAGATCCGTTGCAATCTTCACCTTGTTGTTACTTGTTAGTGTCAATGAGCCATCGTCGATGCAGACCTGCCTCTGGTTGATAGCAGGATAACGTGGCAGCACTCCAGATCACACAGGACAAAAGAATCTCACCCGCCAGATAGCATTACATTAAAGAGGCTGGTTACGCCGATAGGCGTCTATCAGTGGTATTTTGGGGGTATGGACTTGCATGAGTGGATCATCAAGATCCAGCAAATCCCGCCAAGTGGATGCTCAAGATCTTCTGAATCGTCTGATCTTTTAACATCCGGAGTGTTAGGAGATGACCAGAGTTGTTAGCCGCCGACTGGGAGATGACTGCAGTTTGTTCGTGTTCGTGGCTGTAGAGGAGATAACCGTGGAGTAGCAACCGTCGCGGAGATACCTGGAAGCGTGGACGTGGCTGTGAAGGAGATAACCGTGGAGTAGCAACCGTCACGGAGATACCTGGAAGCGTGGAGGAGATACACGTAGAACAGTCTGTTAGGAAATTCTTGAAAAAATGGAAATGCAACTTGAATTCAATCTTTTGTTCGGTTGGGTAGTTAAACTGAGCCTTTGTTAAATGTTGTGGATACACGAGTGCTTTCATATTATGAGAATATTGGCATCATCACCCTTAAACTATTCATTATGCTTAACAAAAATACGATGACGATCAAACAGATCCGACCACACACTTGGAGTTTGTAGCTTTAATTTAGCATATAATCTAAATTTCACGTTTATCTATGTACTTATTAGCATAAATAGTTAGATAAAAAATCTAGGCATCTATCAGTGGTATTTTGGGGGTATGGACTTGCTTGAGCGGATCATCAAGATCCAGCAAATCACGCCAAGTGGATGCTCAAGATCTTCTAAATCGTCTGATCTTTTAACATCCAGAGTGTTAGGAGATGACCAGAGTTGTTAGCCGCCGACTGGGAGATGACTGCAGTTTGTTAGTGTTCGTGGTTGTATAGGAGATAACCGTGGAGTAGCAACCGTCGCGGAGATACCTGGAAGCGTGGACGTGGCTGTGAAGGAGATAACCGTGGAGTAGCAACCGTCGCGGAGATACCTGGAAGCGTGGAGGAGATACACGTAGAACAATCTGTTAGCGGCCGCCGAGGAGTAGTTTCTTAGCCCGTGGAGGAGATACCTGAACAGTTTCGCCGTCCTGAGCATTCGCAGTGAGATTGCTGGAGCATTGGAGCATTCGTCTGTGCATTCCCCGTCTTGGAGCGCCTGTGCAGTAGAGGTAAGCTTCTGCTTTCACTGGCCTGGTTGCTTTAATGCTGTGAACAGTCAGATAATGCTAGGATTTCAGTTGCATGTCTCTTTAATGCTGTGAATATAGAAGAATGTAGGCTATGAATACGTGTAAGTTGTTTAGATGAATGTAGGCTATTAAACTATGGAAGAACTCAGTGCATCTACTGATTCAAAAACTGGGTGATTTAAAATTATTCGATAGAGATAATTATGTAAACCCCTAATACAGTTTTCTAGCATTTAGGACTATTTAATGATATACAGAAGCATAAAGATTTAGAGTAAACGATATAAAGTAAGAGCAAACAATACATTTAGGTGTTTAACACCATAACATGATATACAGAAGCATATATAGATGGCATTAAGCATAAAGCTCTTAAGGTATCCAATGTGAGCCGTAGATACAACTATTCCCATTGCAAATCCTGCTTTCAGTTCTGCGAAATAGATGAAACTTCAAATACACAGTTAATCCAAGATACGTTTCCACCTAAAAACGCGATCTGCTCACAGTATACCATCCGGTTGATCTATCGGAACACCTTGGATCAGAGAGCTTAGAATGTTTCTACCATGAACATTCACTTACTGAAATTTCGAGAAAACAAATAGAATCCAAAACCTGTCAATAGGTTACCAGGTGTATTTTCCCCAAAAGCTGCATAGCCCAGAAAACTGCATAACATATAGAAGGATGTTGTTATCATGATAGAAAACAATGTTGCTTTCTTCATAGTTTTGTTTTCCGAGGGTGGAGACTTCAAAGTATCCTGCATAGTTTTTCATCAAGAAAAAGCCAGATAGTTAAGATCAACTGAAAGGATTTATATATACAAATCAGCTGAAAGTTACAATAAAAATTTAGGTATACCTGAATTTCAAGGACAAGTGGAGAAAATGGAAATGCAAATGCAATGTCACCAATAGCTGGTAAGATCCGCCAGACTTTCTGGGCTCGAGTAAGAGAGACTGCTATAGAGATGCCACCCAGAGTTCTATCGACCACTAACCAGAGATAAACGATGGAAGAACTCCACAGCGAAATGAATGGCTCGGCATATGGGTTTTCTCCTCTAAGCGAAAAGCCAGTCGAAAGTGGAGGTTTCGTACCTAGGGTTTACACCAGAAAGAAATAATAAAACATTAAAAACAAAGAAGCAAAGAAAAACATCACCGAAATCGTAAACAGATAACCTATCTTAGAAGAACTTACCGAAAGCTGTTAAGAGCAGCAGGTTGTTGTTGATGTTGTAAAAGATGGATAGTTTTCTCCCTAGGGTCGACCGCTAACCAGAGATAAACGATGGAAGAACTCCACAGGGAAATGAATGGCTTGGCATATGGGTTTTCTCCTCTAAGCGAAAAGCCAGTCGAAAGTGGAGGTTTCGTACCTAGGGTTTACACCAGGATGAGTTGTCAGTGTCGATGAGTTGTCGATGGATAATTCTTAATGAGTTTGTAAGATTTTGCACAACTTCGTAATGAATGGCACATTAATGACTTTGTAGGTTTTTACCCCCACTTCCTCACGAATTCCTTTGAAATGAGGTTATATCAAATTCTATCCCTACTGTTACTTGTCAGTGTCGATCAGCCATCGCCGATGCAGACCTGCCTCCGGTTGATAGCAAGATAACGTGCCAGCACTAGGTTTCGTACTAGGGTTTAAAACTTTGAAACAAGAAACTATACCAACTATATCACAACTAGTTCGGCCATTTGTGTATCTGGCAGTGGGCATTCCGTTGCCAAAGTCAATGCCATACCATGGATAATTGGACTTCGCTAGAATCCTCGGAAAGTGATTGTTGTTTCCAACATCTGACAAAGAATCCCCGAAAATAAAAGATACAGGCTTTATCTCTGTTTTTGCTGCACCTGCGCAAACGTATAACGCCATCAGTGCTAAATATTGTGGGAAAAGCACCTATGACAAACACCTGAAAATTGTACAACTTTTTCATCATGAGAAATGAAATATTTGTTTTTTCTGTGGAAAAACAAAATACTTAATCAAACCTTTCCATTCCGATCAATTCCTATTGTTCAAGGCGCAATTTCTCTTCAAGTTGCATTTTCGATTTTTCAGTACTAGCGTTTCCATTTTTTCAATATTTCACCACATAGAGTAACAGTATAAATAATATATGCAATTGTTGCAATTAAATTCCTAGTTTCCCCTATTTTAACAATCCATACATTCATTTACATCATTTTCATGGATGCATTGCTTACTATTGTATTGAAATTGTTACCTTTTGTATTCGTTTAAAATTTTTCTTTTTTCATAAATATCACAGAACATAAAATATATGGAACTCAAACTGCTTAGAAAATAATTCAGTTTCACATTAAATACACATCAATTAAACAACTGTTGCACTATTACAGTCTACGAAAACATCTCACTAGAAACATTGCAAATTATATAACAATTATTCCCACTTGAAATAACAAAGATATTCCATATTTGCTCCACAATTGACATTCACACCTTGTTCAAATGAAAACAACATAATTAACGATCTTGTGATTTATAAAGACTTTCTATACACCGCATGTCACAAGACACCATAAGCAGCAATGAACATCAGAATCCAAGATAGCCCTTGATCGATTGCATAATGCAATAAGAAATTCAAAATAAAACTAAAGCCAACTACAACAAACCAATTTAATTAATGGCATCATGTAACAAAAATCCAGTGACCATCATGCCCATAC
>LPNX010138282.1:213983-275838 GCA_001517045.1 Pseudotsuga menziesii
CCGCATTGTGAGGTTTAACACAGTTTATGTTAGATATCTTAATGTTATGTCGCATTATGTTGTTTATCAAGGTTTACGTTTCAGTGCAACATTATCAAGGCTTATATCACATTACGACATTAAACCATGGTTTGTTACAGTGTATGGTTAGTATATGTCAACACAACCAAAGATGTGACACATTAATATTGCGAGAGTGGGCGTTTAATAAGCGTTCTGTCGCATTCTGACGTTTATCCCAATTATGTTACAGTATCGACATTAATCAAGGGTTTTGTCACATTAGCGACATTAATAAGTGTTTTGTCGTATTATGACGTTTACCACAGTTACGTTGCATTAGCGACATTAAGCAAGGGTTTTGTCACATTGTGATATGTCTTACTAATTGTAATATTGCGACAAATTATTTCAATGATATCATGTAATTAATTACAAATCGATATTAAAATAAGTACTTGTGAAGGTATTAAATAATAAAGTATGCTTAAGATATAAAAATAATAATATTGGATGTAATTAACTTCCTGATATATTTTTCATATATATTATAGGGAAAAACATTGTATTAATAATATTTTACTTTTTTTATGTTTTATTTAATGTTTTATATTCATTAAAACATTAAATAAAACATAAAAAAACATTGTATAGTATATATGACTTTTTTTCATATATACTATACACAAAAACATTGTATTAATAATATTTTAAGTATATTATGTTTTATATTAATTAAATAATATGGTAATTAATATAATTAATATTATTTATTATTTATTATATATTATAATTAAATAAACAATTTTATTTCTATTAATACTTTTTTTCATATATACTATACAGAAAAACATTATATTAATAATATTTTAAGTATATTATGTTTTATATTAATTAAATAATATGGTAATTATTATATTTAATATTATTTATTATATATTATAATTAAATAAAAAATATTATTTCTATTGATACTTTGTAGATATGTCTATGAGCACCGGTTACTAGCAACAACCACATTAAATTAATAATGTGTCTGGATACGTCGATAGGCGTAAATTTAGGCACATACTTTTTCTATTAATGTTTTTCCTTATAGTATGTGCTTAAATTTATAGGCGTAAATTTAGGCACATACTTTTTCTATTAATGTTTTTCTCTATAGTATGTGCTTAAATTTACGCCTATGGGCGTATCCAGACACATTATTAATTTAATGTGGTTGTTGCTAGTTATCTATGCAGAACGAGAACATGGCAGGAACAATTACTCCTGGGCACCATGGGATGAGAGTAGGTAACGTAAACAACTGGGCTTGGCTATACCCCTGGATACTTGGATCGCCTCTCGGGCTCAGGAAAATCTAATTCCAGGCCCATATCTGTTATAAATAAAGAATTAAGGGAGGAAATATCCTCTGCTACTCCCATAATGGTTCAACACCGCATACTGTAGCTTAGTCCGGCTATGACTGGCAACCTGATTGACTACGTTGTTTATAATGCAGTATAATCTTCTGTTTGAGCTCGAGCATATTAAGTAGCAGATCCAGGAGAAAGTATAGGAGCACGAGTAGTTCCAAAGGAGCATCACAATTCTTCAAATTCTGTTCTCGAAACGAAAGAAAGACTTCTAGAAACTGGAATTTTGGGACAAGAAGGCAGAAACCCCATGGAAACAAATACAAAACTCACGAAAAATATTCTTTTGGTGAGGTCGTTCGTATGGCCCAGTCCAACAATCCATTGAATATCCATTTTAATTTTTAACTTAAAGCAATAATTCATTGACTATCTTTGCTACATAAATCGTTCAATCCCATACAATTTTATCAGGTTCAATCCCATACGATTTTGTCAGGAATGAGTTACTGGAAACATGATTTAAAGGCAGTCCCTTCGCAGTTTAGGATGAGTCCAGTTTTTTAATCTCTCTGTATCTTTCTTTTGCCATTTAACATTTAGTTTGCCCACATGAATTTATAGTTGGGAGGTCTCTAATGCCTCACTAATTTTAATGAGCGACTTATATTGGTATTTTCTTATGTGGTTGTGCAAATTGGAGTCTTAGGGTTCCTCTAATCTGTAGCTCATAAAATCTGTTGAAGGTTAAGGCTTATTTAATATTTCCATGAAAATTGTCATACAATCTAAGAGCTGGTTGTGTTGTTTTTTCCATGCTTATAGGTAGCACAGTCGGCGAACACAAGGGTTCGAAGAAAAAAATATGCGATATTGATGCGCAGGGTTTAAACACCCAGATGATGTTTTATCTGTTTTCCTCTGTCTGTGGATATTGATGGTGAGGGTGATAAAGTTTGTTTTCATTCATTTTCCTGTCCATGTGTTGAGTAGCATCAATTTCTTTAATTATGTGCTCGGCTTCCCATGTGTTGCAATCCCATCAACGACTATAATTCTTGCATGTGTCTCAATAAACTGCCTGTGGTTTGTTTCCTGTACAGAATGAGCTAAATTGATGGATTACGATTAAGCTTCTTCCAGTTCTTTTCTTATTTTAAAAAAGAAATTAATGTGGTAGTTCTGGATGTGTGTCAATAAACTGCCTGTGGTTTGCTTCCTGTACAGAACGAGCTAAATAGATTGATTACGCAGATTCCAGTTGTTTTTTATTGGTCCCACATAGAAGCCATTAAAATGGTCCCACACAGAAACCGACCTTATCTTTGTGGCAATAATTTTCAGGCTTCATGCTGCGTTGGAAATTGGGTTGGTACTAGGCGTTCAAATTTTTTTTACCTCACTGGATTGCTGTAAGCTTAAGTCTTCGTAGTCACTGAAATTTTTACACTACTGACATCCTTGATTCACTTCGACGTTTCCATAACGCCCATGTAGGCCAAGAGCCATTTTTTATTTCAACTCTAAATTGCCCTGGCCTTGAATACACATTTGGAGTTCGCTTTTTCTAAAACTGTTAGTATGGAGATTGGGATCTTTGAAAACTGTTGTAGCACCTGGTTTGTGAACTTCTATATTTATATTCATTTGGGGAATATACAATGGAGCAATCCCATGTGAAGCTTTCAAGATCGAAAATTGCACAGGCTCGATGTCTGAGGTCACCTTCAGAGCATTTAGTAACGCCCACATTCTCACTTAAATTTTCCCAACACTTTGGTAATTTGTCTGATATGTTTTCTTATCACCAGAAGTTGGCTTGTTAAAATGATATATTTGTATTTTTCAGCAACCACCTGTTATATACATGTATTTCCCAACTTATATATATATTACAAGTGTTTTAATATATATATATATGAATGAATGAGAGTATATAAGTAATGGTCCTGGATTTGATCAAGAACGGAATTTAAACAAGCATTGTACATTGTGCATTTCAAAATCTCAATGGTTTGTTTCAAACTCTCAAATCCTCTATTGAATTAAGGTAGCCGCTGACTGTCTTATGGTTTTATAAGAGAATTCTGCAAGGAGCCACTCCGAAAAGCAACCCCCAACGAAAAACATGTTCAAGATCAACATAACTTGAAACCTGAAATAGGGAGCTTTGTAAATGGATTCGGGTGGTTTATGCCTTTTCTGTCTTATGGTTTTATGAGAGACCTCTGCAAGGAGCCACTCCGAATAGCAACACCCAAGAAAAACATGTTCAAGATCAACATAACTTGAAACCTGAAATAGGGAGCTTTGCAAATGGAGTCGAGTGGTTTATGCCTTTTTCCAAATGCAAGCACTAACCAAATCTGGTAGGTATGGTTCTTTTGTTGCAACCCAGCCAAATCAACACACTCAAAATAGGGGAAAAAAATAACCACATTTGATCTTTGAATTAATCACAATTTTATACATGGAGCTGGCAAAGCTCAAAATTTAACTATAAATCCATACTTAGTAGACACACATGTTCTTACCATGCTTAGTAGGCACACATGTTCTTACCATGCTCTAGCATCAGCAGGAATGCACCAGCAGCAGAATTGATATTTAACATCTGAGAGAGTCATAGCAGCTACTATGGCTAACTAGAGGAAATTTGGGCCATAGGTACCCTAACAAATAAATAACACATGGTCAATGGTTCTTGGCTTATAGGGTTGTTCATACACCAAGATGTGTATAAAATAGCCCATGATGATAGCTGCATAATTCAAATTCTTCTTCGAGAGGCATGTTGCCATAGATGAGAAATTGCTTGGCTTATAGGGTTGTTCATACACCAAGATGTGTATAAAATAGGCCATGATGATAGCTCCATAATTTGAATTCTTCTTCGAGAGGCATGTTGCCACAAATGATAAATCGTTGTCGCAAGAGAGTATTCATGTTCATGTGGCAATTGCCACTGCTTATGGACACAAACTTGGGTGATCTATCCATAACTAGGATGAAGCCTGGGTGCAAATAACTGGAGATCCGAATCGATTGATGTTGAAAAATCAGTGGATGGAGACCCGAATTGATTGATGTTGAAAAATCAGTGGATGAGTTGTGGTTTGGATTGAAATGCCACTTGAACTCAGATAATGTCATCTTTTAATATACTAAAAAATATATATGTATGGGATACTGTGTTGTTCTACCGTTAAAATGGTCCCACACATAAGCCGAGCTTATCTTTGTGGCTCTAAATTTCAGGTTGCAAAGGTTGAGTTGGAATTGGGTTGGTATGAGCCATTCAAAATTGAACCCGTCATGGCCTGTCAAAGGGCTCAAAGCCCGTTCCACGAGTGGCATTTCTTTGGCATTAAAAGAAATGCCAGTCATTTAAAATGCTAAATTGAATATTTATTTATTTTTTTAAATGTGCTTAAATTAAAATTTCATTAAAATTTCATCAAAGGATGCAAAATGCCTAGATATGTCGGTATGTTTAGTTATAGCTTTCCTATAACTATGCCCTTTGCCAATCTTTGGACTTTTTTGATTTGTAAGATTTAATTGCCATAGATGAAAATATCGACTTAATCGGCACATGTTTTCAAATTTAAAAACTTTATGTACAAAAAGCAAGAAACTTATTTTCACATATTTTCCTACACTTGCTTTCATCACATAAACTTTTATTATCTATACACAACTTTCTCTCATTTTTTAAACTTATCAAAGTTTTCTTCGATGTTTCATTTCCCCGCTTTGGGTGTAGGTTAGTTTTTAGCTAATTTTATTCAAAGTATTAAATATAAACCATGTTATTTGAAATTGGAACATTAAAATAAATCGCAAATCTAAAACCCAAAGAAGAGGCGAATCTTGTTAATGAATCAAGGGGCATCCGCTTTCATTTGATTTGATTTGTATAGCATGAATGATGGTGATTATAAAAATCTGTGGATAGGTTATATATGAATTTTATAAATTTGTTGTTGGAGCATTTTTATTTGTTTTTAATTGAATTGAATAATTGTTTTTTTTAAATTGAATTGTAAAATTCTTAATAATATTGTAAAATTGTGTGATTTTTTAATTAAATTATAAAAATGTGTAATTATTTTTTACAAATGCCTATTGTGATGTATAAATATATTTGTTATCAATTAAATTGAAAAATGTGTTCTTAAATTTGTTGAGTGACTCCATTAAACTTTATTTTAACTTTTTTTATTAAAATTTAACGACCATTTCCCTTTTAAGTGATGATGTGAGGTTTCGATATGTTTATCATCTTCTATAACATATTACTTTGTGGGTTGAAGCTCATGTTACCTCGAATCTACTTATTATCCTCTTCCTCATCGATTGTGAATGTTTTATTAGATGCTCCTGTTATAACATCTCATCTCCTCTACAATGCTTTTGGGGGTTCTAGTTTTGGATTGTTTTTTATATCTTCTTCATATGATCTTGTGGTTAGTTCTTATTCTTTAAAGGTTTGTGATACGTGATTGGAGAAAGTTTCCTCCATTATTTTGGTTTGGTCTCCTCTTGGGGGACTGGATGGGTTTGGTGGTCGTCCTGAGCAGACAATCAACATAGGGTCTTCTGAGGTAGTTGTGTTTTTTCCCTTTTTTGACAGGTTGTGGATCTATATTTTGTTGTTTTTGTTGATAGGATCTTGTTATGGATAAGGATGGTTTTTAAGTTATAAGTTTTAGATAACAATCTTAACTAAAAGAGTGTAAATGTAACACAACTAAAAATCGTTCATAAAAAAATTTACATGTGTTATTTTCACGTTTATTCTAGCAGTAGTCTTTATTAAATTCATTGCTCATTCTAAAATCAGATAAAGTACTACTGCTTACTATAGGATTTGTTGATGATTATGATGGCTAGTTCCTTCTGGAACCTTCAACCATAATCCTTCATGAGATGTATTTTTTAAAACATGTTTAAAACATGTTTTTCTTTATGTTAGGCTGGCCCCATCCTATGGCATGGGAGACTATACATGTCTTGACCCAGCCTTCCATTTACTACTATTGTATGCTGCAACTACGCACCTTAGTAGTTGTTTCATCAAGCATTTTTATTTGCAAGTTTATTAAGATTTGTTGACTCTTAAATAAGCGAGAAAAGCAAAGTTGATCATTGCAAGAAAATAAATGATAAAGTTGACAATGTCAGTGACACTCTTCAAAAACCTCTGATGATATCGAATGCTAATTAAATTTTAAAAGTGACTTTAATTGTTTTGGCGATCTTTCAAGAGCCAAGCCGACCGTATCAATGACAAAACCTAAGTCCCTTTTCTTCAAAAGTCAGGGCACGTGACTGTTTTGGCGGAAAATTCGAAGATGTTCTGATGGCTCGACACTCCTTACCATCAGAAACATAAGCCAAGATCTTCTAACCAATTCAGAGGAAACTCGTAAGTTACCTCCGACGGTGTCAGTGGATTTAGTTTAGTTACGCCGAAATGATAAGCACAAGAACCTTACTTTGATCCATCGGTGACACTGGCCAAGATCCTCTGACCGTTTTGACAAGAAATGGTGAGATACTTCTGACGTGTCGGTGACACTGGCCAAAATCCTATGATCTTTTCAACAAAATTGGTGAGTTACTTCCGACGTTTCGACGACATTTGCCAAGTTACTTTGATTTGTCGGAGGTAGTAGGTAACTTTACTTAGCAAAAAATTTCAATGGTTCAAACCTTTGAAAATGAAACTAAGTGTGCAGGATGTACTTAAACCTCAGAGGAGATGGAAAGAAAGCTAGAATCTACCTTTGGGTTGAATTATACTGGGTATTTAAAGTTGTTAAAAAGAATAGGTTAAGTAAGACTTGGCTTGGCAACCATGTTGGTTTTTTTTCCCAAAACGTAGATCCTCCTGTAGCGAGTAATGTGATTTTTAGTGTAAGTAAGGAAGATTTGACTCTTAAAGATTTTTCGTTGAGTATCCCAATGGATCTGACCCTATGATTATTTAGAAAAAAGAGTGGAATTTATAAACACTGCTTGGTTTACAAAGTGGATTTACACACTGGTATTGACCTTCGTATTAGAACTGATCATTAATGTATCAATCTATTCTCGTAGAATGTTTGTTAGTTGTCTTTAATACATGTACCTGCTAAAGGGTTTTCCATAATATAGTTTATTGTTGTAACCTTAATATATTTGATCCCATGACTGGTGATGCGATTATGTAGTAGATCCAGGCTTCTCATAATCTAACTTTCAGATCTTTAGAAAGTAAATAGATCTATAAATATAATACTTGGTTAAGGACCTTTGATCCATGAACTAGTTCGGTTTGTAGACTTATTTTATTAGATGCTTAAATATTACTTGTTTCCTAAGTCATAATATTAAGAATATTATTTAAAAATGAGTTTTTTCTAAGATAACAGTTCACAGATAAATACTAACAATAGTTAATTTAACTTAGAGGTTTTTAGGTAAACATAACTTAGAATCATGCTCTTAGTTAGAAGGAAGCAGATCTAATATGATATCCAGACATTATGAGTTTAGTTTGATCATTTATCTTTAAAATACAAAACAAGAGAATATCTGAGATGATGCATAACATTAAGATAAGAAGTTGAACAAATGCTACTTAAATGGAGTTCGTTTGTAAAGCCAGGAAAAAAAATACAGATCTACACTTATAGCAAAAAATCAGAATTTATTGGAATTCCATTAGCTAATTTGAGATTCAAATACATAAGTAAAATGATCTAGAAAGAATAGATCCATATTTCTAACATATATGAGAACTGAAATGTAATTTTAGACATAAACTTAATTTTGAAACACAGAGTAATCTGATATTTAGGAAGACGGAGCATCTTAAAAAATATACAGCCACTTATAAGAATTTCTGTGCGGATTAGAAAATATATTCACTTCAATGGCGCAAGATCCAGGTATATTAATAATAGATTAGTCGAAAACAATATAGGGTTTAACTACTACAGATCTAGAGGGATATATTCTACAACATTAAAATGTACAGTAGAAACATGGAACCAACGTTGGGAAAACAAGAGTGGAGATGATGTTCCTCCCAACCAACTCCCAGAGAAGCCAAGTTAATTGCTCTAGAACCCTCGAGCATGTTCACTGAACCAAAAGAGAAAAATCTCAATGCATCATCTCTTGCATTTTTCAGATGTTTAATCCTAATCCAATGCTAGCCTCCTGCTGCTCATGGACATACTATTATATAGTATTTTTCATAGGACTTGGTCATTTATGAGACTCCTTCTCTTTAGCACTCAACTATGAGTGCATACCTGATTTTTAGGGATGATGCCTCTTGCATCTTGAGTTCTCATTTAGTGGTTCCTGCCACTTGACTTTTCCTCTTGTGGGTCAGCAAACACTCTTCGATAGTTATATCCACTCTTGTCCCTCGCTCAACAATTTTATTAAATACAATTTGTTTTTATACAAATTATTTTATTATTGACATTTCAATAAAAAATAATAATATAATAATAAAATAGTGTTACGAAGAGAAATTCCTATGGCTTGGGGTACCACAATAGACAGATTGACTCCATAAATCAATCCTTTCCAATATGCAATAGAAATTAAATGTCTAACACTAAAGGATCAGACCTCGTACCTTATTCCGGACAGTTGAAGTAGATCTCCATTGAGCTTTCCAACTTCAGCTTGAATTGATAGATTACTTCCTCAACAACAAGTGAACAATACAATCATTCTATATATCATGGTGTTAGATCTATTCTAGCATATATAATCAATAATGTATAAGCATTTGACATAATCCAATGGATAAAATATTCATTCAAACACACATTATTGGACAGGAAAAGATATTTCTATTAATATAAATCAGAGATTACAAGATACAACCTCTGTCGGCACGTTTACGAACTGAAGAAACTAAATCCCCCACTTGGGCCTCCACCACCTCAATCCTCCATCTCTCGATAGCAAGCTCACAAGCAAAAGGAAAGCTTGGGAAGAACACACTAGTGCTCCAAGGGACAAAGGGATGTAGACTCAAGCATAAGTTCTAGCAACAATGGACTATAGTTTCTTTGCTTTCAATTCTCTCTTATGCCTTCAATGTACCAAGGGGTTCCTTATATAGCTTTCCAAAGGGGCAATGAAAGGTCAAATCCTAGCGATCTCAAGGCATAGGGAAGGCCAAGAGTCAAGTGAGTCGGATCCATGTCAAGGAAAACTCCAAAAGGATTTGGATTTTGTACACATCCTGATGTACACGGTTTTAGTGGTCAAACCTGCGTATATACGCGCTTATAGGTTTAAAAGTCGCGTGTATCATTTTTCACATGTTTTTAGGTATGGTCAAGAAAACATCAAAGAACAAAAAATGGTCCATAGGGTCTAAGGAGTCTGCAGTGGGACAGGGGAAGGCCATACAAAGTGTGATTCACCTAGAGTGGTGAAATCATCTATAAAAAATGCCCCCTAATGTGTGAGGTCAGAGGGATCATACGATGGCTGAAATACATTATAAGTCCGTCCCAGAAGTGGAGTGATGAAGGATCCCAAATAGAAGACCAGCCACCCAATCAACATAGTACAATAATACAACTCTGCACATAACTGCAAATACATATAGCAGTCCCTGATACATAAGAGTACAATGGCCATGAATAGGCATGATACAAGATACCACAAAGTGGTCATTTCCACGTACAATATACATAGATCAAAATCTCCATGATGAAGATATACACAGGACCATGATCTCCATAATGGCTAAAGATATATAACAGATCAAGATCTCCATAGTGGCTAGAAATATCCGACATATACTGGAATCAAGTCACGAGAGCTGAAATCTCATGAACACTAGCATGATGAAGGAGGTAGCATATAAGAGATGCCACCAATCTGGAAATTCTTCTACACAAACCGCTACAAGTACATGTCCTTCTATGCGAATATAGGTGTCGAGGTCGAACATAGTAGTCCATCATCTAATTACCAGTCATTAATGTATACCGTTAACAGACGCGAGATCACCCACCGATAATAAAAATGGGAATCAAGATACTAGAGTGCAAACTAACAAGTGTGAATAAATGTGTTGAGGTCGAACACTTGAGAGGATCCATCGATCAAGGGACATTGATGTATTCCCAAAAATTGTCGATGGCGAGAGAACCTACCACTGATGACTGCAAGTCTCAAGGCACTCAAAATGACTCTAGATTCCAATCCCAGAATAAATGATATGAAGTCGATGGGATGAAATCCACTGGAAGGAGGCAATTAAGGCATCCCCCATCATCCAACACGAGGTACTCAGCAAAGTTGTATAATGTGGAAGGACTCGATCATAAGGTGCACAAACCAGTAATTGTACCGGTAATGGCCGACATGAAAAGTCAAGATAATTGAGGAATGGTAAACTCAGGCTTCAACTTCCTTCGAACAAGAGCATAATGGCATATGGTGATTGAATACAGGTAGCATAGACTCGATATACAAACTAGGACATCTCTGCAACACAAGATGCATCGACAGAGGCTCCATAGGGACTGGAAGCTTAACTAGTCGGTGGAGATAAACTCTGATAAACGAGTACAGCTCCTAAAGTCAAACTATAACCCAACCAATGGATGTGATATACAGTGCTCTGTTCGAAGGTGACACGACTCGACAGCTGCCACAGATAACATCTTTCCTTGTCCATCTTTTTGGTTTTTTTGGTTTTTTTGGACTTTTTTAGTTATTTAAAAAACTTGAAAAAAGAATAAAATAGCTTTATAGTTACATACTAGGAGGAGACGAGTGTCATAAGGGCAAACAAACTAGTTCCAAGTAGTGGAACATACCTATGCTTAATGCAGGGATACATGTGTAGGATATCGACACTCAGGGGAAAATCCCCTCCCCGTAAAAAGGGAAACAAGATGTGAAGGATATAAAAAATGGCTCTGCATGGCTAGACATGAGACAAGCTCAGGCTATATGGCTGAAACGCAACGTCAGGGAAGCCGACATAAAGCTTAATAAGGTAGGAAAAGCTCATGATAATGCATTCACAACTTGACATAAGGGAGTCCTGAGGGAAATAGGCCAGCAAAAGATCAAGAGGAGTATGAGGCTCTTGTGAAATGTCATGGTAATACTATACAATGGACTCCCACACCCTAAAGGAGAAAATGTTAGCATGGGTACCAAATGCAAATAAGGCGCTAACAAGGGTACCCATGTAAGGCGAAGCTCTACCACTCACATCATGCCACTTCTAAAGAAGCAAGAAAGTTCTGTGACAAAATAGAGTGGGTTCCTACCTAAGGTCATGATGAGATGGTCATAAGGTTATGCAAAATGCAGATGGTGATGAAACCTAACCTATATGCTAGTTTAGACATGATACCTGAGATTGGCATGAATGGGTCAATCCAATAGCTGAAACGGCACTGAAAAAGATTCTTTACATCATGAATTATGTGAAAAACCGTCCAAAATGGTTAGAAAATGTCGAAACTATAGGAAAGGGGGTAAAAAATTTCAAATATTTGAAAATTTTCTATAAATAGTAAACAATTCAAAATATTATAAGTCATTTGAAACTTTTACCCATTTGAGCTCTGATTTTCAACAGCGAATTCCAGGAGATCCAGCCGGTGGAATCCACTGCCGTTTCTTCCAGGTATTTACTCATGCTCCTCTCTTTCATTTTGATGCAATTTTTATGAAATTCCATAGTTAATTAAGCTCTCTAGGCCAACCCAAAATGGGAGCTACGGCCCACGCAGAAATCGAGGTTTTTTCCGCGTATACGACTAGATATATGCAGAAAATGGCCTCAAACCCACGTACATATGTGGCTGTTTTGAAAACAGTTGCGTATGAGGCCACGCATATGGTTTTTTCAATAAAATAATGGGAAAATTTGCAATTTCTTGTGTAGGATGGTCCTAAAGTGGAGAGAGTGCGAACATGGTGAGGTAGAGAAAGCAGTAAGGGTCGATTTAATGGCTCAACAAACTCTACGTGCATGCGGACTCTACAAGTTTTGGTGTCTTGGTGGTTTGATGGCCAAACCAAGACTATTACAGATGCTGGTGGATTACTGGGATCCAGAATCGAAGTCCTTCCATATAGATGGGATGCCCATCACCATAGAGGTGGAGGACATATACTTCATTATTGGGCTTTCTAGACAAGGGGAAGTAGTGAACCTTCATTCTCGTGGTGGGCTAGGAGGTGGCCAGACTATCGACGAGTACATTGCGGTGTACTACTATCCAGACATAGAGAAGGTGGGGAGTCAGGTCCCTACCAATTCTATACAGGTGCTGGGCCTAAAGGCCATACTATTGACATTGGGCATGATAGTAGGCTTGGCATCACTCCACCAGGCCTCATGGCCCCTGATGTTCTATGCAGTGGAGTGCATGAGACCCACGATCTATGACTGGAGTACTACACTACTGAGCAACATGAAGCATCAACTTAGTGACTGTAAGGCAGGTAAAGTGCGGAACTTCGAGTTCAGTAGTATTTTGAGCATGTTTTTATTCAAGCGTGTTCTAGGATTGAGCCCTAGAGTGGACGTTCCTCTTCACGGGGTTCGAGATCCGGCCCAACGGCGTTGGGCAGATGCTATGCGCAGACTGGGGGGTGGTAGGGTGGCCAACCCATATCCAGCTGAGTTCTTTCCGTGGTAGCGATGATAGATAGTTTCCATCGATGACTACCCTTATGCAGGGATAGATTTCCGGGGGGACCCGAACATGCTACTACCACCAGGATCTGCATATGGCGATATAGGTGACGAATATCGACCCTCTCTTTTTAAATTTTGAGTTTTTTTTTTGTTTTCTTGATTATATGGAATCAAAAAGACATATTTTTGCATGATAATACATAGTGACATCTACCATTTGTGTGTAGATGTGGGACCATGACGGCCAGAGGGATTCTCTCATCATAGACGGAGGGGAAGAGGAGATGACATCATGGGTGTGGATGCGGAGCAGACGCTCCAGAGCATTCATACCAATTTTGTGAGACTGACACATAGGGTTCCCATGGCGCAAGTCGAGGACTTTCCTGAGGCTATGCAGCGACAGGTGGTGGGTGTACCACGCGCATGGGTGTGATTATTCTGACGGTTAGCTAGAGCCGTAGTGACCTTCCATGATCACAACCCTCCTCCTCCTCCACAGGATTAGACACCTGGGAGTGTATACATTTTGAACTACTGTGTATTATATGCTGGTGGCTCGAAAGCCCCAATTTTGTATCATGACACTATGTATTATCACATTTTGGATGTATATATAAATTTTTTTATGGTGATCGGTTTATTTATTTACATGTGTACAAATTGTGCTTGTGATTAATTTATTGTGAATGAAAGAAATGCCAATCTAACATGTAGTTAGCATATGAGTCAGCAACTTGATTATTATTTCTTGGAATATGTATATATGTTATATTGTCAAATTGTTGTTCTAACAATCTCACACGTAAGAATCTTCCCAATAATGTCGGATCTCTAACATGGTACAAACCATTGAGCTGTCACACTACTAACTTCAAATCAAGACGTACCTCAAGAGAGAGAATGCCATGTGAAATGGCATCCCATAGAAGCTCGATAACGGCACTGTATTCAGCAACATTGTTGGAAGATGGCCGTAGACATACGCCTCCTGAAGACAGTACCTAACCCAGAGGAGTATAAATCACCCAAGCAGCAGAGGCTGAGCATTGAGTGTGATGGCTTGCACCATCCATGAAATCTATGTAGGTGGAATATTCCATTGACATCTTCCAAAAGAAATGAAAACTAATCACAAACCCAATCGTGATAAGAAAAATACCTAACTACGCAAAGCTGTACAATAATATACAATAAGCAGCCTTGGCTAAAGATCGTGCATAGTATTTCTTGAGATAGAGCCCATTTCTAGGCTCCGCCAAGGCCGTTCCTTCATAATCCACTAACTTGTACACACCCTTCTCTAACACACACTTGACCACGTAAGGACCACGCCACATAGGATTAAATTTCCCTGCCCCCAAGGGTTCTTTTGGTTGATCCCACAAAAGGACCGAATCTCCTTCACTAAACCTCCTTGGACGGATAGATTTATCGTACTGGACCTTTACGCAACATTTATTGACTTCTAGATCCACTAGGGCATCCCAACGCTGCTCATCAAGTTGCTCAAGGTGAACCAAATGCTCCTCCAATGGGGAAGTGTCCGATAAGAGTTCTACAGCTAGCTTCAAAGAAGGAATCTCGCATTCAATTGACAATATCGACTCCACTCCATGTACAAGTTGATATGGAGAAAAACCAGTGGCAGTCTTAACAGCGGTTCGATATGCCGACAAAGCAGGATATAACATGATGTGCCAATTGTTCGTTGGAGAATGGATTTGAGTGATTTATTCATTGCCTCTACTTGTCCATTCACTTGAGGGTAGTAAGAAGAGGAATGCTCTTGATTATACCCTAACTTGGATGCCAACTCTTCCATCATACGGTTCTGAAAGTGTGAGCCATGGTCACTGACAAGCTATTTCGGAATCCTGACCCGAGTAATAATTTGGTTGAACACAAAGTGAGCAGCTGTCTCACCATCTGATTTTACTGTAGGAATAGCCTCAGCCCATTTCGTGAAGTAATCAACAGCCACTATAATATGATGGTGCCCCCGAGCTGAAGCTGGGTTGCAATCCATAAAATCGAGCCCCCACTTAGTGAAGGGACCGACGGTGATAATGGGATGTAATGGGGCAGGTTTCAAGTGCATATTACATGCGAACACCTAGCAAGGGTGGCACCTCTTGACCGCATCAACACAATCCTTAAATATCGATGGCCAGAAATAACCCACTCTTAAAATATTTTGAGCTGTAGAAAGCCCAGATAAATGACCACCACACGCCCCTCCGTGGCAATCATTCACCACTACCTCAGCCTCTTCATGAGTTAAACAACATCGTAAAATGAAATCTACCCCACGGCGGTACAAAGTGTTATCCACTATGAGGTAGTTCTTAGAGACGTGACATAATCGTCGTCATTCATCTCGTGAGAGGTGAGTAGGGATCTTCAGTGTTTGTAAATATATTATGATATCCCCATACCATGGGTCTAACATTGAGATTAAGAAGATGTTTTCATCGACAAACGTATCTTCACAAACCAACTCCTCAACCTCGCTTGGGAAATCCGATATAAGCTCTGTAAAAATTAAAGACTTCTTTGATTTTGCCGAAACAAACTCGAGATCGAATTCTTGCAGAATGACAATCCATTTATTATATTTTCTCCCAATCATCCTTCAGGTGAGGACGAATTGAAACGGATTGACATGGGCTACAACCAAGGTCTGGGGAAGGAGAATATAATGTCTCAACCGCTGAACTGCATGTACAGTAGCTAAAGCAAGCTTCTCGACATGAGAATAACAAATCTTTGTGTCAATAAGGTTCTGGCTCAAATAATATATGACATGCTCTTGGAGCTCTTCATCCTCTTGAACCAAAACCATACCAATCGTCTCTAATGATGCGATCACATATAATAGAAAATCACGGCTATAGTCCAGGGGACTAATCACAGGGGCCAATGCTAGGGCTCGCTTGAGTGCATCAAAAGACTCCTGGGCTCGCTCATCGCAATAAAAGGGGGTGTCCTTCTTCAAGAGACGCATGAAGCCTCTAGTCAAATTGGAAAAGTTGACAACAAATGTTCGTAAGAAGCTTTCCATGCCTTGTAAACACTGAAGATGATGAATATTATTCGGGGGAGACAACTGAAGTATTGCCTCTACCTTCAAAGGGTCGACTCTTATGCCCTCTTTAGAAACGATGAATTCTAACAAACGCCCTGACTTCACACAAAAGATGCACTTATGAGGATTTAATCTAACCGAATAGTGCCGGCATCTTTCAAATACCAATCTCAAATGATAGGGATGACGCATTCTTATGTGAGAATGAGCAGCAAGGTGATCCAAAAATACTTCGATAATTGACTTGAGATCATGGAAGATCAAGGTCATTGCCCGCTAAAATGTAGCTCCACGTTTTTAAGACCGAAAGGAATTTTTCGATATGCAAACGTTCCCCAAGGACAAATAAATGTAGTCTTATGTTGGTCCTCAAGTTTAATCTGTATCTGATTATATCCAGAGAAGCCATCCATGAAGGAGAACACCTCGCTACCCGCACACTCATCCAAAATCTAATCAATAAATGGTGTGGAGAAATTGTCCTTAGTGTTATCCAACTTTTTGTACCATAAGTTGGGTTACCTGAGGAGCCACCAGTTGACAGACTCGTTCAAATTCTGATTCCATTGTATCAGTTGATCCGTTTGCTTGTCTAGCCAATATTGGCTAGTCACTTTTTTATTTGAATAATTTTGACCATGGCCCCGCAGGGTTTGTAATAAAATGTGCGAGTAGGATATTTTTGAGTGCTTCGGTCTCCTGAGATGTAGAATCTCAAATAGGGTATTCCAGGGAGTTTTTTTCCCCTGACAATTATGCTTTTCCTTCAGTCGAGTATAATTGACGAGGTTTTCTCCCACTTCCTCCAAAGCTGGAATGCCCGATGTTGAATTCTGGGCCTTGGGGGTTATTAGAGCCCAACTGAGTGTTATAAGAATACTAGACATTATTTAGATAGATCATGGTCACGTCCTAATTCATCTGGACACATAAAAAAAAATCGAAAAAATCTTTTTCAAATAGTGAAAAATTATTTTTTAATTTTTAATTACTTTTCCTAAGTTTTTTGGGTTAATTTTTCCATAAATTAAATGGAAAAAACCCGTTCGTGATCCGGACTCAGAATTCAATGATTGAAGGCTCTAACCTTCAGCCAAAAATCATTCTTGATCAGCTAGCCAGTCATAACCAACTTTCATCGGACACATAATGCCTTTTTACTCAAAAAAGTCAGTTTTGAGTAAAAAAATGATTATTTTGGAGAAAACTAAAACTCTCCAAATTAATACAAATTTAGTAAAATAAAATAATAAATGACATCTTATGGAACACTTATGATGATTGGAGTTATCATAACTCGGATTCAGTCATCATTAAGAGAGCAATTAATTTATTATCAATTATCAGACATGTCATCTCCAGCTAAAGATGAGATGGAGAGCTCTCATTGGTCCTGTGATTTGATCAAGGTGAAGACTGAAGCTTACACCATCAGTGAGCTTCTCAAACCTAGCTCAGGCTCCTACCAGACCTAAAGGATGAGCTTACCTACATCTAGACTCACACATGTGGCCTCATCCTTGGCTTGTTTTCAGTGCACAGGTTTGGAGTGGGGGCGCCTTGCCTCGGTGGAGGCCTCCCCTCAGTCCCGATTCTTCGGTTTAGGTATGGGATCTTTGTTAGGTGGCTAAGATGGTTAGGGTTTGTTTTTTGGTTTTAGGTTTTGGCACTCTCTCATTTGTTAAAAAGAGGCTCTTTCAGCTCTATTTGCACGGACTTTTGTAACAGAGTTACTCTGAGAAAATTGTATCAAGCATTTGCTTTAATTTGTTAATAAAGATCAGACTTTGGAGGTCCATGAGCTCTTGGATGTGGTAGTTTTTTTGCAATTGGTTGAGGTGATATTGTCTCTAACCTTGATTTTCTTTAATTCTTATGTGAGATTAAATTGTTTATTTGTTAGCTCAAGAGGGCCATTGTTGGCACAATAGAACAATCATTTGTAGTTCAACTTGATTGTTTATGCAAAGTAGATTAGTATTTTGATGGACATGAGTAATCAATATATACGTTATGTTGATCATGATTCAATTTTCTTAGCATACTAGCATGTATTTTGATCTCATGTTTTGTGTTGAGTTGTAGTGTGTTTTCAGGTTGAAGAAGGGTGTGAGCTCAGCTGCTTCTATCCCATGCTTCAAGCAACCTTTTTAATCTAACACTTTCATTGCAGGACCTACAAAGATCTTCTTCTTCAAAATACCAAAAGAAATATGGGAGTCTAGCTCTCTCTCTTGGGTTCCATCCATAGTTTCAAATACTTTCTTGGTTACTAAACTTCTCTCTTCTAGTTCTCTCTTTGCTCCTTGATCCCCTTGTTTTTCTTGCTTGCTAGCATTTTCCTCCTTGCTTGGTTTTTCCCTTTCTTATCTTTCCTTCATCGCTGCCCCATTTTATTCTTTTTACCACTCTTTTTCTTCTTTTTGGACAGCCCTAGTGTGCCCTAGTTTATGCCCCTTTTTTTGCCTCTTTTTGACCTAGTTTTTGGGCCTTCTTCCATCTTGTTTTTGGCCTTTTCTTCCCCTTTTTGTTCGCTGTCTCATTTTTTTATTTTTATGACAGCCATATTCCTTCTTCATCGCTGCCCCATTTTATTCTTTTTACCACTCATTTTCTTCTTTTTGGACAGCCCTAGTGTGTCCTAATTTATGCCCATTTTTTTGCCTCTTTTTGCCATAGTTTTTGGGCCTTCTTCCATCTTGTTTTTGGCCTTTTCTTCCCCTTTTTGTTCACTGTCCTATTTTTTTATTTTTATGACAGCCATCTTCCTTCTTCATCGCTGCCCCATTTTCATCATTTTTTATACTCCTTTGGCCTCATAGTTGGCTGCCCTCTTCTTCCATTTTCTTATCTTTGACCTTCTCTTTGTTTTCCTTCCTTCTTCCTATCATGTTCTTCTTATTTTCAGCCTTCTTTGCCTTACACTTTTGCTCTCATTCAAACTTTTTCTTTTCCCTTTTTGCAAAGTTCAAGAAAAGTTTCGAGAAAAGTTTCAAGTAAAAGTAAATCACTCTCCTTTTTTACGCAAATTTTAATGATAGTAGAGTTGTATGATTTTATTTGAAAAGCCCTTTTAGGGATTAAATTCTTAAAGGCAAATTGTAATAATTTCAATAAAGTACTTTTGTTTGAGTGGGGTTTTTAAATCCCCACTCTCATCCTCCCCCATTTGGGGAGGCTTGTGTTGTGTTTACTTATGTATGCTTAGGTTAGATTTGTTTGTCTTCATCATTATTTGCATCTTATTCTTAGAATATTAATTGTTAATCCATCACTTCTAATTCATTAATTAATTTGATTGCTCCTTTAAATTATTTATCTTTCTAAGTAAATCGACTGTTTAAATCTCTTGAATCACACTATAAAGTGGATCAAGAGTGCTCTCTGTCAGAGAGTTTAATAAGTTATATTTTCTTTTTTTATTCACATTGTTTAATCAATTAACTCTTAAGTAAGACTCTTGAACTTGAGAAAACACAAGTCAAGAGCACTTTCTATCGGAGAACATCTTAGGTTTGCATAATCCTTGCATTAGTCTCATCTAGATTAGCTAAGTCTCTTGAATCACTGTCATAAGGAAGGGTCAAGAGCGCTCTCTGTCGGAGAGTCTTAATTAATCAACTTAATAAAATTCGCAACTCACACCCCTTTAATTAATTAACCCCCCTCCCTCCTTGCCGGAGTATGCTCTGACTGATCCTAGATCGGAGTACCCAGAAACGGAACTGAACCTTTAAACCCCACAAGAGTAACCTAATAACACTTAAACACCCCGTAACCAATGCACCGGCGTTGCATGGATTCTTCCAAAGTACTTCCTAGTAGAGGCGTCGGAACCTCCCGCTGTCATAGATTCTCAGCTAGCTGGTCACTTGAAAATATCAGCCTCGGATACTGGGTGGGCCCAACATGTCTTAAACGGAGGAAACTTAGAAGAGTCTCCCAACTTTGACAAAACTTCGTTGACACCCTAATCAAGAGCATTCTTTAAAATTCATAAAATCTACTAAGAGCACTTACAAAACCTAATATTCACTAGCTTAATTCCTAGACTTTATTTCACGCATTTATTTGACTCCATAAGGCACTAGTCCTTCGTTATAATTGAGTAATTTTCTATCTTGATCAACTGTCTATGATTTATTTTTGCTGATTATATCTGAATGCTTAAGTAAAGTCTGGAATTTTTTGCTTATCTGTATGATCTCTTGCTAGAAACGTGGATTGCTTTGATTTACATGTCACAATCATAAACTTAATCATTTCTAATCACAAGTAACTCCTAAACAACACCCATCCACATCTAAAACATCTTAAAACTTAACTTAAACATTGATCCATAGAAAAATCTTTGTTAGGGACTACCCCCCTTGGCTTCATTAGGAGTTAGCCTAAATGGAGGAGCTAGGAGTAGGTGATAGTACCTAGCTCTGTGCTTTCCCCCAAGGTCACACCTCTCCCACTTTCTCAAGTGAGGAGACAACTTTCGGAAGATTTCTGGTGTTGGTGTGCAATCGGTGGACAACACTTAGGACAGGAACGCCTCAAATCGTGGAAATCAGTACATATGTGGATCGCTCCCTGCTTCTTATCCACCAGAACAGGGTTTGAAACCCGCTCCATCAAGGGGACAGGATAGATGAAACCGGCTTTCAATAGCTTCTCTATCTCTGCCTTAATCGCGGGTGCTTTCCTAGAATTCATCGCACGTAAACATTGTCGAATAGGCTTAGCGTTGGGGTAAATATTAATCTCATGCTCGACAATACAAGGGTCAATACCTGGCATCTCATCATAAGACCAAGCAAAAATATCACGGAATTCCTTAAATAGCTTGGTGTATTCAAGAATCTCAGCATGGAAACATTCCGCCCCAATATAGACATTCTTTATCATGCCAGGATTGCGAGAGATGTTGATAGGGATCGTTGAAGATATGTTCGTCGTGTTTCCTTCAGCCATCGGGCCAAGAGAGCTTAATGGAACCATAGGAATACCAACTCTCTGACTAAGAATTTCCCTAAAATTCTCATGCTCCAAGCAGTCAAGCTCTGGAAGAAAGTATGATCTATGATGGAGTTCCTCCCATGGTGGCTCAACTCCCAACATAGCCTCAATAATTGCTTCATCTGAAGGGAAAACTGTATCAAGGTAGTCATGTGCGTGAGAAGACTATACTGCCCATTCCAGCAGCACATAAGGGTCCTCCTCCTCCGTCCTTGAAGAGGAAGGACTAGGCTCTACAACACACTTGAGATTAGCTTGATAAGCTATCATAGCTACATGCAACGGCATGTTCGTCACGATGGGCTCACTCGAAGTACTCGGTGTAGGAAGAACCCAAGGATCTTTTATATGACTCGTGCAGAAAGACACCAATGTCGTAGATGTCAAATCCTCATCGGAACTAGATCCTATCATCAGGATCGGTGCAGGACAACTAAAGCTTCCCATGAGGGATGGATACATGCCTACACCCACACTCCCAGTTGTCTCCTGAGAGTGATCAACGATCAGGATCGAAGCTCCTGAAGATGCGGTAACAGACAGATTCTTGAATGTCGTTTGGTCAATTGTTACGATCTCCCCATTATGTGGAAAGCATACAACATGGAACAAGGAAGAAGCAACAACTTGCATACTGTACATCCAGTTCCTACCCAGCAAGAGATTGTAGTCAAGGGGCGCATCAACCACCTCAACCTCTATTGCAACAGTCTTCCCTCCCAAACGGACTTTAAGGGAAGGAAGGATGCCGTGCAGTCTAAAAGATCTCCCATCAAATGCAGTTAACATGGTCGCTGATTTAGACAGCTCAAGAGAACCCAGACCCTTCCAATAGGATAAAGACATTACAAAAGCAGCAGCGCCCTCGTCAATCACAGTGTGCTTGACAATCATATTAAGACATTCTACGTGAATCAAAAGAGACACATAGTAGGGCAAGCGAGGCTGAAGTCTTGCGGTTTCAAGTTTGATCACAGAGGAAGAATCATCATCATTCACACCAAGGGCAGAAAGCAACGCCTTCCTTTGCGATGGACAACTCTGAAGCACTTCTAGTGCAGACATTGCACAAGGAGTGTGGCCCAAATCCTCGACAACTAAATAGTTCTGGGTGGCTCAGGAATTTGGATTATGCCCTGAATGCTTAAGGACTCCCTTAGGAATGCAAGGTGCAGTCTCAGGTTTATCCATAGGTTTCTCAATATGCAAAGGGGACCCTAGTGGATCAGGCTCTTTGCCTGGACTGGGTTGTGATGAACCATAATATTTCGCATGGGTCACAACTTTCGCAGCACAGACCATGTTAATGCACCCATGACCACTACTCTTCGGTGGATCATGATCATCACCAGACTGGTCATGGGACTTTGAGTTCATATTTTGATTATGCAGTAAAGGGTTAGTTAGCACAACTAGGCCCTGTGCCAAGAATCATGAAGCTTCTTCAATACGAGGGCACAAGTAAGTGAGGTGATCATCCTTACATAACTTGCAAAGGAACTTAACCTTACGTTTAGCTTGCTTTCCCCCCCCAGCATTTCGGTCTTTCTTGTCATTACTATTAGCATTCTCATTCTTATTCCCACCCCTTCGATTATTTTTACCCTTTTTTTTCCGGGCTACTGGTTACCCTTCTGGTCCGACGATTGCACAAAAAGTACACTCATCATTTGGGTGGGTTGAGACGAAGCCGTAGCTTGTCCCGAATCAGATTGGTTGATAGACAATTAAATAACTTGTTTTGCAACCGAATCCACAGGTTTCACACTTGCACAACCCACAATGCCATCGGCATGTGGTCCAGATTTGACTTTGGGGTCGAAACTGGAACGCGAAGCATTGGGAATAATCTCATATAACAAACTGGACTGAGCATAGATCAAGTCCAGTTCGTGTGCCCTAAAAATCGCTTGTTCCTCATTCTGCACTCCAGATGTGGAAACATCCTTCGCTATATACGGAAATAACGACTTGAGGAACCACTCGAGGAGGAATTCCGACGGTATAAAGGATTTAATTAGCCTCTTCCGTCTACGCCACTCTTGAATATGATTAGAGATATGTGTCGCTTTATCTTGCCGAAATGTCAACAAGAGTTCAGTACCAACGTCATAACGCACTAGTAGCTAGAAGTGATTAAGAAAAGTCATCGCAAGGTCATCGAACAAAGCGAAAGCTCCCCTAGGTAACTCTATATACGATTTCGCGGCAGGCCCTGTAAAGGTGTGTTGAAATAGTCTCAAATGGATTGAGTCCTGATGTAAGGAATTCGAAGAGCACCATAGGTGAAACGTAGTAACGTGTTCGCTCAGATCCTCTCCCGGTTTTCCCTCGAACTTAGGTATGTCCAAAGGAAGCTTGGTAGGGACAGTCGGCCAAGCTGGGTCATGAGCTATAGGATTGTTCGTTAATCTTGACAAGTCAGGAAGATTGAGCGTCACGAGGAAAGGGAGCCTAGGTTGATGAGGTCGATAGGTTGCTCCCTGATTCATATAGGTCTGATTACCACCATGGCCTTGGCCATAGTTCCCTCCTCCCGTATGACCTGTATAGGGTGGCGTGGAAGCACCATATTGTGGTGGACCTTGACTAGTAGGAGCTAAAAAGCCGTAATTAGGAGAGTAAGCAGGTTGCTGATACCTTCTCCCATAAGGTGAAGAACCCTGTCCATACTACATCCCATAATACGGTCCATAAGTCATCGCATGCGATGCCCCATGAGATATTCTGGAGGTGGGAAGATACGCTCCGGAAGTAGGAATATACATACCAGAAGTAGGGATATATGCCCCGAAAGTAGGAACATGACCTCTAGAAGTATGAACATAACCTCCCAAAGCAACCGACGGTATGTAAACTTGAGACACAATTGGTATAGTAACCGCAGTACGGACCTAACTCGTAGCCATGTGCCGGCTCGAAGGACCATGCGAATAAGGTGGAGGATGAACATTTGAAGAACTAGAGACCAAGGACGAAGGAATCTGAGTAATAATGTATGTGCTACTGCCTATCATCACTTGTCTCGGGTCTGGTATCTTAATCGGATCGCTAACCCTAGACCTAGGACGGATATGTGATGTAACTTCCACCACTGAGATGGAAAGTGCAATGTGACTAGTGCTCCCAAACCTCTCCACATGGTAAGGAATGAGAGTGCCCCCAAGCATAGTGTTAGGCTCGAAGTCGGATTCAACATGGAATGCCAAATCATGTGTAGGAAAACCAAACATACCATAACTACCATAGCTAGTGCTGGCGGGTTCAAAATGAGTCTCGGCATCCTCCGGCATTTCATACCGGTAACATGTCAATGTGGAATCAACCCTAGAGTGAGTAGGTCTATTGTGCATGGTTCCTATCTCAGAAATCACAGAACCTAACTCAGCTAAGTCGGGTGAAGGATTGTAAGTAGGAGTAAACTCCCCATCATTTACATGAATGGGAGAAGGTGGTTCAGGAATACCTTCTAAATGGTCTCCCATGGTGTGTGAATCAATGTGCAAAATAGTCCACCTGGACTATCTAGGTCTCTCTCCCAAAGGAGGAGGAGAAGTAGAAGGTGGAAGTCCTGCTAAATGAAGAGAACGGTGAGGAGCCGCACCCGAATCCACAATGAATCAAAAAATAGAAAAGACTCTCTATTTACGTAAACCCTAGGCCAACTATCATTCACAGAGCAATCACTAATAAAATCTAAAGCCAAATGCAAGCAAACAAGGGCTGGATAAGTGAGCTCCCAAATGAAGCAGGTATGTCTCGCCTAGGAGAGGCTTGAGACTCCCATACACCACAAGCAGAGGTATGTAACCAATTATTGTGGCCCTCAGCTTCAACGCATAAAGCGACTGTGCTGTCCGACCCCAACCTGGTGGGGACACCTGCAGAATAACCCTTGCAAAGTACCCCCTCGATATCCTAGGTAAGGCCACTAAGGTCACCTCAATATAATCAATGCTCAGGCAGACATTCGCAAGCGGGATTGACCATATGGGCAGGGTAGCAAAATCCTGAAACTCTCGAAAGAGGCCCCAGATACAAATACAATCCTGGAAATATCTCTAGTGCTACTCAGTTATGACTAGGGGTCATCCCAATCAATAACCGCTCACACTGCCTCATGCTTAACTCCCTTTTGAGAGGAGGATCCTGAGAAACACTGGTTATACCAAGGATTTCACACACTCACCTGGACAGACACATACATGTTGTTGTTTAGTGATCTTGGAGAATTTACTTACAATGAACTATTCCAAGATCCTAAAACCTAAGCTTGTTGGTGCACCCTAGAAAAGAAAAGAGTGTAATTCATTTTAATTTAGTGTTGATTTTAATTGGATTTATTACTCAAAAAAGGGATATGACCGTGCAACTAGTGGTGTTATGACGCAACATGAAGTAAAACGCATACCTAAAAATCAATGCAAATGCATTGTGTCCATGAAAACAGGGTATGTTACTACGTGAAATGCACAATTTTTCTTCAAATGATAAATGCAAGCTTTCCTATATGAATTCCTAACTAGTACTCTAAAGCAAATCTAGTGCAAGTACAATGAAAAAATGCAAAATGCAATGCATGATGATAAGCAAATGTTTTTGGATTTTTTGAAATCAAATGAGATGCAAAAAGTAAAAGAATGATTCTACGACCCATAGACTCTGCAAGCACACACAAACAACACTCGAACAAAGCACTAAGGTAAAATAACTCTAATGCACTAATCTCAAATAAAAAATGCCATGACAAGAACCTTCTTTAAAAAAAAATAAGCCTAAAAAAAACGTTTCTGGTCAGAAACAGAGGTATAAACAGACTCAGGTAGTGCCAAAGGAGACTGAGCAAATATCAAAATTCACCCAGCAACCAATTAACTCCCACAAAAAGGAAAAAGCAAGTGCATACACGACTGTTCGTAGTAAACCCGCATGTATACACGGAAATCGTAGAGGAAACCGCGTGTATACGCAACTATGAGTTAAAAACTCGCGTACAGGAAGAAAGGTGCATAAAATCAAGGCAAACAGACAAACAGAGACAAACTTCACACCAATCAGACACTACCAGGCATACATGCCCCCAGACCTGACACAGAAACAAGAGAAAAAGAGCAATTCAAATTCATTGAATGCCAATAAAACAACCCCCAAAGGAAAACTACTAGGAACTCCCCAATGGAGTCGCCAATTTTGTTACGGAGAAAAATTCCTATGGCTTGGGGTACCATAACAGACATCTTAACTCCAGAAATCAATCCTTTCCAATATGCAATAGAAATTAAATGTCTAACACTAAAGGATCAGACCTCGTACCTTATTTTGGACAGTTGAAGTAGATCCCCGTTGAGCTTTCCAACTTTAGCTTGAATTGATAGATTACTTCCTCAACAACAAGTAAACAATACAAGCATTCTATATATCATGGTGTTAGATCTATTCTAGCATATATAATCAATAATGTATAAGCATTTGACATAATCCAATGGATAAAATATTCATTCAAACACACATTATTGGACAGGAAAAGATATTTCAATTAATATAAATCAGAGATTACAAGATACAACCTCTGTCGGCACGTTTGCGAACTAGAGAAACTGAATCCCCCACTTGGGGCTCCACCACCTCAATCCTCCATCTCTCGATAGAAATCTCATAAGAAAAAGGCAAGCTTGGGAAGAACACACTAGTGCTCTAAGGGACAAAGGGATGCAGACTCAAGCATAAGTTCCAGCAACAATGGACTATAGTTTCTTTGCTCTCAATTCTCTCGTATGCCTTCAATGTACCAAGGGGTTCCTTATATAGCTTTCCAAAGAGGCAATGAAAGGTCAAATTCGAGCGATCTCAAGGCATAGGGAAGGCCAGGAGTCAAGTGAGTCGGATCCGTGTCAAGGAAAACTCCAAAAGGATTTGGATTTTGTACGCATTCCAATGTATGCGGTTTTATTGGTCAAACCCGTGTATATACACACTTATAGGTTTAAAAATCACGTCTATAATTTTTCACATGTTTTTAGGGATGGTCAAGGAAACATCAAAGGACAAAAAATGGTCCATGGGGTCTAAGGAGTCTGCAGCAGGACAGGGGAAGGCCATACAAAGTGTGATTCACCTGGAGTGGTGAAATCAGCTATAACAAATAGTAATAAAGTATTTTCAGCAAAAGTAATAATAATAATTAATTATCGAGGTGTTACATACACCTCCCCTTAGAAGATAACACTGTCCTCGGTGTTATAACTTTGTTTTATTCTTCCATTACATCTTCTTAGAATAAGTCTGGATATGCCTCCCGCATATTACTTTCTAGATCCCAAGTAGCTTCTTCCAAACTAAGGTGCTTCCATTGCACCTTGACTTGTCCGATGGTATGGTTTCGGCATAAAAGTTCTCTTCTATCGAGAATGTGCTCCAATCCCAGTTCGAACTCTCCTTCGAGTTCCACATGGATCACATTCCATACAATCACATGAGAAACATGATAAACATATCTTTTCAATATAGAAACATGAAATACATTATGATCTTTAATATTCAGTGGTAGGGCTAACCTGTACGCTATCACCCCCACTTTGGCTAATATTTCGAATGGCCCTTGATACAAGGGCGTCGGTTTCGAAGACTTTCCTAGTCTTAAAGAGATTTTCTTGGGCTTTACCTTTATGTATACATGATCACCCACCTAGAACTCTCTAGGAGTTCTTTTTAGTTCAACATAGCTCTTATGCCTATCTTGCGAAGCTTTCAAATTTTATTGTACCTATTTCACACTTAGCTCCATTTATTTTAATAAATCAGGCGCTAACATTAATCTATCCATAAGGCTTCTCCATGAGATTGGAGTGTTACACTTACACCCATATCAGATTTCAAATGGACTCATACCTGCAAAAACTTGGAAATTATTATTATAAGCAAATTCAACTAAGTGTAGGTAGCCTTCCCACTTACCTGGTTTGTCCATGACATACATTCTTAGCATGTCCTCTAGAACTTGATTTACTCTTTTAGTATTTCCATCTGTTTGTGAATGATATGCAATACTGATGTTTAACTGGGTACACAAGCCTTTAAAAAATGATTTCCAGAAATTACCAGTAAATTTTACATCCCTATCTAAGATTATTACTTTCGGCATGCCATGTAGCTTGAAAATTTCTTTCATGAAAATATCTGCAATATTAACAACTTTGTAGGTATATTTAACCGATATAAAATGAGCTGCTTTGATTAATTTGTCAAACAAAACCATGATGGAATCATGTTGTCTGAAATTCTTGGGCAGTCTGGTGATGAAATCCATACTGATTATCTCCCACTTCCTTTCTGGAATGGATAGTGGCTGCAACAATTCTGGGGGGTGTTGATGTTTTGCTTTAACTTGCTGACATTCAAGGTAGTGAGCTAAGTATTCAACCACTTCATTTTTCATATTCAGCCAAAAGAAATCTTTTCTGATCATGGTAATCATTTTATGGTAACTTTGATGCCCCGAGTATGGTATTTTATGTAGTTCATCCATGTCTATCAATTTAATTTCTGCAATTTTGTATGTACAACCTATTTTTATACAACAATAAACCTTGCAGGTTTAGGTTGAAATCTTTTTTATTTGATTTTGTTTGTTTTTAGCAGTCTTTTCTTTTAAAAGTTGGTATTCCTTATCAAAAAATACATCACTTATGATCTAATTTTCCAAATCATATTCATAACTGCTGCTTGCAAACAGTAAATTTGTGTGTCAACTTTTTTTGTCAACCACTTTATTTTCTTTTCCTTTAATATGTTTTATTTCAAAGTCATACTCGCTTAGAAAAGAAAACCATCTGGCTTGTCTTGCATTCAAATTCTGTTGATCAAAGAAATATTTAGGGCTTATGTTGTCTGACATAAGTAAACAATTTCTTTCAATTAAGTAATGTTGTCACATTTTTTAGGCATGGATTATAGAAACAAGTTCTAAATAATGTGTCGCATAGTTTTTCTCATGATATTTTAGTTTTATGGATTCATAAGCCACCACATAAGTTTCTTGTAATAAGACTCTACCCAACCCTTCATTGTAAGCATCGGTACATACAACGAAATCCTTGAATGGATCATCAATTTTTAAAATCATGGCAGTGGTTAATAAGTGTTTTAATTTGTTAAAAATTTCCTCACACTTTTTAGTCCACTCAAACTTTTCACATTTCTTTTGTAAAGAGGTTATGGGGTAAGCAATCTTAGAGAAACCTTCAATGAACTTCCAGTAGTATCTCATAATCCCCATAAATGATCTAATATCAGATACGTTCTTAGGAACCAATTATTTATGATGGATTTTACCTTGTCTGGATCAACCGAGATTCCATCCTTGGACACTATGTGTCCGAGGTACTGAATCTTATCTTTGAAAAAGTCACACTTATTGAACTTTGCATAAAGTTGTTGTTCTCTTAATACTTGAAAGACCATTTTTAGATGTTCTTCGTGTTCTTGTTCATTCTTAGAATAGATTAGTATGTCATCAATGAAGAAAACTACAAACTTATCTAAAAAATTACTTAAGATGTTGTTCATTAAACACATGAACGTAGCAGGTGTTTTTGTCAACCCAAAGGGCATTACGAAATATTTGAAAATATAGTTGCTTCGTGGAATTAATCGAATAGATCATCTATTAGGGGAAGTGGGTATGGGTTTTTAATGGTCATTTTATTTAATTTCATGTAATCTATACATAATCTTAGTGTTCTATCTTTCTTTTTCACAAACAAGACCAATGCTCCCCAGGGAGAGACACTTGGTCGAATGTACTTTTTATCAATTAATTCTTGTAATTGTGATTTTAGTTATGTGAGTTCAATTATATTCATTTAGTATGGAGCTTTCGATGCTGGTACCACTCCCAGTATCAGGTCGACTGTGAAATCTATATCTCTCTTTGGAGGAAGTACAAGGACTTCTTTCAAAATGATATCCTCGAACTCCTTTAGAACAGGTATGTCTTCTAGTTTAGGTTTCATATCGTTTTATTTATCATTCATTATATAAACTGTGAATACTTTACACCTTTTTCTTACTGACCTCTTCATTTTCAAAGCATAGATTTCTGTGACGGTTACCTTCCTAGGAGTTCCTTTCACCTCTATACTATTTCCATTATTATCTATACATGTAAACATTTTATCAGAGCAGTTAAGCAAAACTTTATGCTATTCTAGCTAATCCATTCCTATTAATAGATCATAGGATCCTAAAGGTAATACATTTACATTCACATGCGTAAGGAAATCATTCAACATTATCTTACAATTTCTAACAATATTTGTAACCTTTCGTTTCGTACCTGTGGCTAACTGTACTAGCCAAGATTTATCAAACTTTCCAGGTACTAAATTGCATAAATAAACTATTCTAGGTGAAATATAACTGAGGCTTGCGCCTAGATCAATTAAGATAGAGATAGGTTTATTGTTTATCATACCTTCAATTTCGACCATAGAGGTCTTGTGTTCTGCTTGTCGATTTTCTAGTGCAGCGCAGATTTTGGGCATGCTTTGTGCCATGTATTCAATGGTGACTTCCTCTTGTATAGAATGTACATTAAAATTTTGTTTCCTTATTAGGAAGTCTTTAAAGAAGTGTGGCCCTCCACACTCCCATCATTTTAAAGGTTCTTTATGCGCTGAGTTTTTATTAGGGACATTTGAAGGTTCTTTTACAACATAGTTTTGGGGTTTAAAATTTTTATAATTATTTCCCTAGTAACCCCTGTAGTTATTCCTCGAATCCTTAAGAAATTTATTTTGTTTATTTTTAGGATCGTAATTATTAGGCCTTTTATTATTCCAAGCAGGAACATTTTCTCTTTTTTTATTATGTTCGTAATAGAAGTTTTCCTTCCTCATTGCTTCCTGTAGAATCTTTGGATTGTCATATTCAATCCATTCTTTAAACATGAGGAGAAAACAACTGAGGAACCATTGTATCTTTGGATTCTCATAAATTATTTCGGGGACATAGTGATGTAAGCTTAAGAACTTACTACAAATTTCTTTCATTGTCATGGCCCCTAGCCTTACTTCATAAAACTCGTTAGCTTTTTCTTCATAATACTATTCAGATAAAAATTTTCTTTTAAATAGTTTCTTAAAAGTTTCCCAGGTTACATACCTTTCTTTTATACCCTTAACTTTCTTTATGTCTTGCCATCATATGTATGCTTTTCCGGTCAGATTATAGATGGCCATTTTTGCTTTTAACTCATCTGAGTAATTATATATTTGGAAGTATTTCTTCATTTCGGACGGTTAGGCTTCTACCTCTTCGCCCTTCTTGATTTCCCCATTAAACATGGGTGGTTTGATATTCTTGAACTCCCTAGATATTTCCTCATAGGGTGTGTACTTTTTATTTATTTCTATTATCTCCATTGCTTTCGCTTGACTACGGTGATTCTTGGTGGTGTTTAATCGACTCTTTACTTGAAGTGTCAGGGTTATGGCTGGAGAATTCCAACTTTCTACCCTTACGTTTATTCTGCAGGGTAGTTTTAGGCAGTTTTGTTTCAAATTGTTTATTTTTATATTTCTCTTCATTATGGATTTTTGCTAACAAGATAGCGTTCAGTTCTTCTTGAGCTTTCAGAATTTGCTCGTTATCTTCCTTAGCCTTTCTTAATTCGTCTCTTATTTCATTAACAGTCTATTTTAATTCATATTTATTATCCTGAATTTCATTTAGATCTACCCAGAACTCTCCATCCCTTAGGTTACCTTCTTCATTATTTGAAGGTTGTTCTGAGCGACATTCCTCCTCTGCATACATTCCCACATCTGGCATATTTCCTACAAAATATATTTGTATTTCTCTTTGTTGTGTGTAAGTGAATTTTCCAAAGAAAAATAAACAAGAGTTACTTTATTATTTTTCTATAGCAGTTTTGTGTCGAACTTATTCAGGCCTAGTGTTGAAACCATGCTCTGATACCATATCTAACACACCTAAAAATTGTTCATAAATTTTGTTTTACATGTGTTATTTTCACGTTTATTCTAGCAGCATTCTTTATTAAATTCACTGTCGATTCTAAGAACATATAAAGTCTTGTTGCTTACTACAAGATTTTATTATGATTATGATGGCTAGTTCCTTCAGGAACATTCAGCCACAATCCTTCAAGAGATGTACTTTGTTAAAACATGTTTAAAAGATCTTTGTCTTTATGTTAGGCTAGCCCTAGTCTAAGGCATGAGAAACTATACATGTCTTGACCTAGCCTGCCATTTACTACTATTGTACGTTGCAACTAAGCACCTTAGTAGTTGTTTCATCAAGCATTCTTATTTGCAAGTTTATTAATATTTGTTGACTCTTAAGCAAGTGCGAAAAGCAAAGCTGATCGCTGCAAGAAAATAAATGACAAATCCAACAATGTCGATGACACTCTTGGAAACCCTCTGATGATATCAAATCCTACTTAAATTTTAAAATTGATTTTGATTGTTTTGGGAATCTCTCAAAAGCCAAGCCAACTGTATTGGTGACAAAACCTAATTCCCTTTTCTTCAAAAGTTGGGGCACATGACTGTTTCGGTGAAAATTTATGAGATGTTTCGATGGATCGACACTCATTACCATCAGCAACATAATCCAAGATCTTCCGACCAATTAGGAGGAAACTCGTGAGTTACCTCCGATGGTGTCGCCAGATTTAGTTGAGTTACGTCAAAGTGATAAGCGAGAACCTTCCTTCAATCCCTCGGTGACACTATCGAAGATCCTCCGACCATTTCAAAGAAAATTGGTGAGTTACTTCTAACATGTCGGCGACACTGGCCATACTCGTCCTACCGTTTCGGTGAAAATTGGTGAGTTACTTCCAACATGTCGGTGACACTAGCCAAGTTACTCTAATTTTCCGGAGATAGAAGGTAAGTTTACTTAGCCAAAAATTTCAATTGTTCAAACCTTTAGAAAAGAAACTAAGTGTGCAGGACGTACTTAAACCTTAGAGGAGATCGAAAGAAAACTAGACTCCACCTTTGGGTTGAATTATACTGGGTATTTAAAGTTGTTAAAAAGAAGAGGTTAAGCAAGACTTAGTCTGGCAACCACATTGGGGTTTTTTTTCCCAAAACACAAATCCTCCTGTAGTAAGAAATAATGAGATTTTTAGTGTAAGTAATGAATATTTGACTCTTAAATATTTTTGTTGGGTATCCCAACAGATCCGATCCTATGATTATTTAAAGAAAATACTAGAAGTTATAAATAATGCTTGGTTTACAAAGTGTATTTAACCACCGTGATTGACCTTCATATTAGAACTGGTAATTAATGTATCAATCTGTTCTACTTCTCGTAGAATGTGTGTTAGTTGTCTTTAATACATGTACTTGCTAAAGGGTTTTCCATACTATAGTTTATTATTGTAACCTTAAGAGATTTGATCATGTGACCCGTGATGCGATTATATAATAGATCCATGCATCTCATAATCAAACTTTTAGATCTTTTAGAAAGCAAATAGATCTATAAATATAACACTTGGTTAAGGATCTTCGATCCATAAATTGGTTTGGGTTGTAGACTTATTTTATTAGATGCTTAAATCTTACTTGTCTCCTAGGTCATAATATTAAGAATATTATTTAAAAAGGATTTTTTTCTAAGCTAACAGTTCACATATATAAATACTAACATTAGTTAATTTACCTTAGAATTTTTTAGGTAAACATAACCTAGAATCGTGCGCCTACTTAGAAGGATGCAGATCTAATATGATATCCAGACATTCTGAGTTTAGTTTGATCATTTATCTTTAAAATACAAAATAAGAGAATATATGAGACGATGCATAACATTAAGATAAGAAGTCGAACAAATTCTACTCAAATGGAGTTCGTTTGTAAAGCTAGGAAAAAAAATACAGATGTATACTTATTGCAAAAAATCAGAATTTATTGGAAGTCCATTAGCTAATTCGAAATTCAAATACATAAGTAAAATGATCTAGAAAGAATAGTTATATACTTCTAACAGATATTATAATTGAAATGTAATTTCAGATGTAAAATTAATTTCGAAACGAAAAGTAATATGATATCTAGGAAGACGAAGCATCTTAACAAATATACAGTCAATTATAAGAATTTTCTGTGCAGATTGGAAAATATATTCACTTCAATGGTGCAAGATCCAAGTATATCAGCAATAGAATAATCGAAAACAATATAGGGTTTAACTACTACAAATATAGGGAGATATTGCTTGGCATTACAATGTACAATAGAAACTTGGCACCAACGTTGGGAAAACAAGAGTGGAGATTATGTTCTTCCCAACCAACTCCCAGAGAAGCCAAACTACTTGCTCCAGAACCCTTGAGCTTGTTCGTTGAACAACAAGAGAAAAATCTCAATGCACCATCTCTTGCATTTCTCAGATGTTTAATCCCCATCCACTTATGGACATACTATTCTATAGTATTTTTCCTAGGACTTGGTAATTTATGAGCCTCCTACTCTTTAGCACTCAACTAGAAGTGTAGACCTGATTTTTGGGGATGATGCTTCCTGCATCTTAATTTCTTACTCAGTGACTCCTCCCACTTGTCTTTTCCTCTTGTGGGTCAGCAAACACTCTTCAACAACTATATCCATTCTTGTCCTCCTCTCAACATTTTTGTTAAATAAAAATTGTTTTGATACAAATTGTTTTATTCTTGGCATTTCTATCAAAAATAATAAAATAATAATAAAGTATTTTCAGAAGAATTAATAATAATAATTAATTATGTGGGTGTTACAATATATATGTTTATTTTGTATGAATATTATGGAATGACCATATACTGTTTATATGTAGGATTTTCATCTGACAAATGTGGTTTTATTATCATCAATTAATTACGATCTATTTTTCAAGGAAATAAAAAATTTAAAAACAAAAAAAATGTGTGTGAAATTAAAATATGATTTATTTATGTTCTTTTGGGAAAAATAATTTTGAACATGATTCATTGTATATTAAGGGTTTTAATGCATATATTAAAGTTCAAATTTATAAACTTACAAGTACGATATTAAATTAAATCATAATTTTTTTTATTAAAAATATATGATTTGGATGGGGTGTCCATTTTGTACCACATTGAATCTATGATATGGGCCAAGCAATCCATGTAGAAGGGAAATTTTTAGAGGTGAAATTTAGTTCATGGGCTACTTTTAGGGATTTTTTTCCATTAAAAGGTTCACTAATTTTAATTTGTTCTTAAAATGATTCACCCAAATTCCATAGGATTAAAAAAATGTTCTAGACATTGCCAAAAAAATTGCAAAACTATATAAAACCCTTAGAAATTTGAATATTTTTTGAAAATAATTCCAAATATTTTATGGTTGGAAATTTGATAATTAATAAGATTTGCCAAGGTTTCTAAACTTTAAGAAAATTATGTGATCCAAAGGAAACAAATTGCACAATTTGAATCTTTTAAAGTGAGAGGGGAGATTAACATTCTTAGGTCTTGAAATGAGGAACCATGTACCACAATAAGGGGTGGTTATTTACCATGAGAATGATGGTCAAGTGATTTCTTATACCGTTTCTCCCTCTCATGATATCTCATCATTGTCATATAATGGCCTCTCTAGTGGTTTATAGGATATGCTACATGTAGAGCAGATCAATGGACATGAAGCAAGAGACCATAGTTTATAAAGTCCCAACTTCTTGATTTGCGAGGCGGAACATAAGCAAGCAATGCTAGAGGAAGGAGTCAAGCCTACATCAAAGAAGAGTAGGTTGACATAGAAAAAGAGTGATACAAGATTATGCATATTCAAAGAAGTTATCCCCTAGCTTAGTAGACACAACAGATGCCACATGGTTATTCATCCATGCCAACTAGGAATAATATCAAGGAACATGCAATAGCAAGAGGATTTAATGGAAAGCACACGTTAGAAAATATCCAACAACTATACAAGTTTGAGGAAAAAATAAGATAAAAAGGAGCTACTAGGATTTCCATGATTGATGAATAATTAGACACTATTATTCTTGATATAGGCTTCTCTAGAGGCAAGAATACAAGTATTCTTTGGCTTTGGTTTTGTATTGGCTTACTAAAAACATAAATTAATATCATATGGACTATGCTAAGGAAGGTAGCATTACAATAATTTGCAAGCAATCAAGGAGGAGCTACAGAAATTGAATGATAGATACAATTTTTTTTTGCCAGTCCTATGGGTTTCAAATATGGTTTCAAAGGAGGTAGTAGAAGAAGAGAGAGAAGAGAAATCATTGGGGGTAGGCCCATAACATCCCCTGGAACTAGATGAAGAAACATATTGGATTTTATAATCAAGGGTCTAGTTTCATTTTATCCCCTATATTCTCGGTGTTTTTTTTTGTTCTCTAATAGGAAACTAGTCAAGTTCTTCTCAAATTACTCTTTTTTTCTATAGAACTGATACTAAAGGCCATAGGTTAGAACAAGGCACAACTTCTTGTTATATATTCCAAATTCATTTTAAAGGTTGAGGGCTTGGTAACATGCATGCAATTTTCATTTATATTTTTGGGAAAACTCAAGCCTAGATATTTTCAAGGAAATGAACGGGTTTCAAGTTTAGACACCTCACATGGAACCCATTGCCAAGTATGTGTGTAAACGTTTGTCACTTGTAATATAAAGTGACATAATTTTTTAAAAGAAACACACACACACTCACAAAAGGACATTGAGTGATACATGCAACAAATGCTGAGCTTGGAGGATCGTCTTCAACAACTCAACATGACCCACTAAGTTTTATATATAACTATGAAGAAGAAAGTTAATCAACAATATTTGCAAATTTGAAATATTGAATAGATGAAATTGTTGTTTTTAATGTATAAATTAATTAAGTGCTTTACAATACCTTTATTGAAAAGAGATTGTACATGTTCACATCTTATATGTGCATCCAAAAACAAATACTAGTATAAACATATAAAAGTTTACAATGATTGAATTGAAAATGGGGATAAAAAATTCAATCTCAAATGAATTTATGTTTATATGTTTTCTAACTATATAATTTTTTTATTATGGTTATAGTTATTTCTCAAGTTCAAATTTAAATTTTTAAATAATTATGAAATTTATATTGATAATAAAACTAACACACCCACATAGTTTATGGTTGGATCACATCGATAGGGATCAAATAGTTAAGAAATAGTTATGGAATAGAAGACAATTTGGATTTTTTTTATAAACAAGTTCAATTGTGACTTATCCATCCTAGCTACATGTCATCACCGACATTCTTCTTGTTATCCATTTATCAACTATCAGTTATTTTTTATATTATTTTTCTTTTTATCTCACATTCTTCTAGTTATCTACCATAAATTGTTGGTTATCCATTCATCAACTATGATTTATCTATGCATTGCTACCAATTATCGATTCATTAGTTAGCTACCAGTTATTTTTTATATTATTTTTTATAATTGTTTATTTCGAATTTTGAACGACTTCCATAAAATCAATCTCCACAGTACACTTGTCTCATCATCGTCCGTAGATGAAAAAGCATAGGTCGTACTCCACCCCAAATATCAAATAAAAATGTCTATCGGTGTAGTTAAAAATATAAATGATTTTAATATACTAATTATATGTTTCTATAAAATATTGATAAATATGCCTCAGATGCGAGTGAAGAGCACGTTCCCACACGTGGGGAGCCTGCTAGGTGCTAGGATGCCCCTCGACGTGTGGATGGAAAGGATGATGGCGTGGTTAATGAAGGGATTTGGAAACTTAATGCGACGATTAATAGTGCATTGGTTTATGGCTCTTCAAGTTGTGGATGTGATGGAGTTCAAGACAAAGGAAATACATTCCCAGAGAATAACAAGACAGGTCTAGTGTGTAGGCTATTTTTTTTATGAGCCAATGGAGAATGAGTTGGAGCCAATGCTCAATTATGTGGTTATGTGTTATCATTCTCAGATGATGAAGGTTTGCCCGGGAAAGAGAAATGGTGTTTTGGGTATCATGTTTTGGGTATCATGGCTACTTGAGAGATGGTTAAGCCCTGTAAAGGAAGAAACAATCAGGGTGCTTCTAATTGCAGGGCATCTAGTAATTTCAGCAGCGATGGCTATGTTGATTATGTGTCAATGTCAGACTATGACCTAATTGATGATTGTGAAGCCAATATTGTGGCTCGACAGTTGGCTTCAGCTAACTCAAGTAGGAAAATTAAGCATCATTAGGTCATCAAGAATATGATGGGCATGTTGATGGAGGATATCCAGGACATATGGAGAAACTCCAATGCCATGGCTATAGAAATGTGGGTTACCATGGATTTGTTAAATGACAACTAAACTAATGTGTTTACAGGAAGCTTCTCATAACGTGCATAACCGACAACGGTTTTACTCATGTAACTTCTTTCATGAATTATATAGTGCATGGTTGGGATACGTAATATAATTGGTATTCTGAGTGGCTAATGCCCATCATGTAATCTCTCGTTCTTCATTAATGAGATTCAATAATTTTCCTCGTGGATGTTTCCCCTTATGATATTTTACCACATTAATTGTTGGTGTTATAATGGTGTTTCTTTGTGTAATTTGTCTCTGAGTGTTTGACACCGTGTCAGATCTAGTGTGAGAGACCTAAATAAATTGATGTGTGTGGAGTAACCCACCATGGTAGGCCATTGGAGAGAAATTGTTGCATGTTGAGACAAGAGATTGCGATAGAGGAGAAGGGGGCCTGCCCATAGCCATGGAAGTGAATCTATGAGCTACTGCTTGATCATCTACTGGAGGACTGTGTCCTAATTGTTGGAAGTTAAATTTCGATCGGTGGAAGTGCATGCTGACTGCTGGAAGTTAAACGTCAGCTCGAGCCTACGAATTCGCTGGAATAAAGGATTCATATAGTCGTGGATAGAATCGACTTGTTGAAGATTTCTCACTACTGAAGAAACTTGTGTGGAGGAAGAGGACGAAAGAGGCCCGCGCATAAAGGAACCTACTTCCTGGACGACCACGCGTGATGGAAAAGGTGTCATTTCCCAAAATCATGGAGAGGTTCCGCTTCCCACCAAGAAGAGGAGCTGCTAGGGGATCATGTGGGAGAGACCTGTGGAGAGCCTCCACGTAGAGAAGGTGGTTGCAACTTGCGTGTAGCCTGCATGTGGAGGAAGTGGCACATTTTTTGTTGCTGCTCATGTGTCGATCCCTTTGTCGTGAGCCAGTGTTCCATCCACTGCTAGATTATGGTAATTCGGAACTGTTCTTTGCTGCTACTCGTAATCCCTTGTGCCATCCATTATGAATTGTGAAAAAAGAATTGGATAAATCATAGTAAAAAAGAGAAAACCTGTGCTATTTTGTTTGGAAGTATAATTTTAAAAAAATTAAAACATTGAACTAAAAACTTTGAGCTATTTATTTGGGAGAATATATTTTTGTTTGTTTGGAATTTTTTTTCAGAGAAATATTAAAAAAATCAACAATGTTTAGCACAAAGTTTGAAATTGAAAAATTTAATTGCAAAAACAATTTTGAACTATGGAAATTAACGATGCAAGATCGGGTTCCAGAAAGCCTTAGACTGTAAAAGAAAGAAACCTCTAAGTATGACCGACAGTGAATGGGAGGAATTAGATGCCAAAGCACTAAGAACAATTCGATTATGTATTGTGGATGATGTGTTATTCAACATTGTTGGATAAATTCAGCAGCAAGCCTATGGAGCAAGTTAGAAAATCTGTATATGACCAAATCTTTGACAAACAAAATTTACTTGAAGCGGTGGTTGTACGGTATGAGAATGAAAGAAGGTACGAAGATAGCAGATCATTTGAATGTTTTTAATACTCTTATTTTTCAGTTGAGTAGTATAGATGTTAAAATTGATGATGAAGATAAAGCAATCAATCTCTTGTGTACTTTACTTGAATCTTGGGTTCAAGTAGTTTCTTTCATTATCTTTAGTACAACTAATACCTTAGAATTTGAGAATGTGGTTGGGGCATTATTGTTTGAGGAATTAAGAAAGAAATCTAGTCTTCAATCCTCTTCGCCAGAAGATTTGGTTGTTAGAGGTCAATTCAAAGAAAAATGAGACAATTCAAGAGGCACTTCTAGGTATAAATCAAAGGGCATAAAGAGAAAATTAAGATGTTTGTATTGTAACAAGATTGGTCATATTAAGAAGGACTGTTGGAAAACACAAGAATCTAAGAAAGATGACTCCAAATCAGAAGAAAATTCGGTTAAGTCTTCTGATTCAGGTATGATCGATGAGGTTTTGTCCATTAGTGATATTTATGAATATGATGAAGAATGGCTATTAGATTTTGGTGCATATCTGTCCTCATAAATATTGGTTTGCTTCCTATCAAACCGTTAATAATGGAATAGTGATTTTAGGAGATAATCATTCATGTAAGACTGTTGGGGTTGGAAGTGTTAAAATTAAAATGTTTGATTGAGTTATAAGAACACTTACATATGTTAGACATGTACCTGAATTAAATAAAAATAATAATTTCATTGGGAGTGTTGGATTCTCGTAGTCATAAGTTTACAAGTTTAAGTGGAACTCTAAAAGTTTATAAGGGTGCTTTAGTGGTCATGAAGGCATAACAAACAAGAAACCTTTACAAACTAGTTGGAAGAGATCAAGTTAATGATACTACATTAGTATCTGAAAAAGACAGGATCCACTCAATTATGGCAGCAACGTCTTGGTCATATGAGTGAAAGAGGACTTAATGTATTAATGAATCGTAAATTGCTTCCAAATATAAAAACTCTGAATTTTATGTTTTCTGGGCATTGTATGATCCAGATGGAGATCGGTGGCCACCCACCTATTCCAGTGGCTCAAAACAATTGTCCATTGTGGTAGTTTCCTAGTTATTTTTTGGCAATTTTTCGAGTCCTAAACTTCCCGGGCCGTTTTGAGGCCTTAAACAACATTTTTTGGGGATTCGGGGCCAAATGGTTGCCATCGGCATGCATTTGGCCAACCAAAAGTTGTAAAGCTTAGATAGACGTTTCCAACGAGCTATCGAACACCCAAATCAAAGATCGTATGCAAAATTTATGACCCCGGGAAGTTGACTGTTCAACTTACCACCTTGGGGTTACAAACTTTATGACGGTTCATCTTCTAGGGTTACGTTTTGGGACTTTTAGGGTTCTCGCCTCATTCTTATTATAAATAGGCCCCTTTGGCCTCATTTTGTATCAAGCTTGGCACGAATGAGCGTAGCAGCCAAATGTCTTCTCAGAGATAGCTACCACCAGTCTAGCAATTGTATTACAGTCTATTCTATTTCCGCCATTTAATAGAATATGTGTTTACTGTATCTCTGTTATCTTTGCAAAATGTCTGTTATTATGATTTTGTATATGTTCTTTCATTTCATTCACGCATAAATCTGGATCAGTGGTATCAGAGCAATCTACTCTTTGATTGTTTCTCAACACATGTCCCCGACGAGGTCCGAGTACAGAGAGTTTGGTCATGAACTAGTTTCACTTGATCATTCTCGCCGTCCCAAACGACCTCCCATGGCGGAAGAAAAGAGAGACGAAGGAGCAGGAGATCCTATCAAGTCGCTGCTCGAGGAAGCCCTCGAGCGACAGAGGAACGAAATGATGGATAGTTTCGCCCAAATCCTTCAGCGAATGCCGACAATGGCAAGTGCATCTTCAACAAGCAGTCGGTTCGGGGATGCAACTCCCTTCAAGGTACAAGTTAACTTTGATATTCCTTTATTTGAAGGCAATATTGATGCAGATGCCCTAGATAATTGGTTGAATGTTCTAGAAGGGTATTTCTCTGTCCACAATTTTTTCGACAGAGAAAAGATCACCTTTGCGCTCCTTAAGGCAGTCCCCCATGTCCAAAATTGGTGGGGTACTTATTGTGAGCAAAAATTATCAGACGAGTCTGAAATGTTAGAAACAATTCCCACTTGGGCCTCTTTCATAGATGTCGTTAGGGAACAGTATTATCCTGTGGGAAACTATGATGACCAGTACACAAGATGGACCATTCTGCGCCAAGAAAGGGACCAGACGGTGTCGGAGTACACCAATAACTTTCATACCCTGTGTACAAAGCTGGGTATCAAGGACTCCGAGCGGCACTTGATTCTGAAATATCGCAGTGGTCTACATCGGTACATCTGAACTGAGATGGACTTCCTCGACATCTCTTCACTTGGATCCTCCTATCGATATGCTGTCAAAATCGAGGAGAAATTTTGACAAAAGAATAAGCGAGACTCTGGACCTGCGAATCCACCACAGAAGCAAGGCAAGGGAAACCATGGCCCGCAGAACACAGCAAAAGAAAATGACAACCAGTCCCCGCCACAAGCAAAGAAGGGAGATCGAAAGACAAAGAAGGACACAGGTAAGTGGTGCGAATTTCATAAAAGCCCTTGGCACAACACTGATGAATGTCACTCAAAGCAGTCATTAGTGGCCGAGATCAAATCTTCAGAATCAGATCCTGATTCTATTTCTGAACCCAATGCCACAGCCGCAGACAATGGGAGACAGATCATTGATGCAGACCCCACTGCCACTATTGCTACTGCACAGATTCAACTAGACGAGCCTGAAGAGTCAGAGGCAGAGGAGCGCCTATTCCACTCGCAGATGTGGGTGAAGGGCATGCCTCTACATTTTGTTGTTGACAACGGTAGCCAAAAGAACCTGATCTTAGCAGAAGTTGTCAAGAGATTGGGGCTTCCAACAACACCACACCCGCAACCTTACAAAATCGGTTGGCTAAGCCAAGGACACGGTATCCGCATTACTTAGCAATGCCTCCTACCATATGGCATCAAGCCTTTCCAAGACGAGGTACTGTGTGATGTGGCCCCACTTGAAGTCTGTGATGTTCTTTTAGGACAACCATATATGTGGAAGCGTCATGCTGTATATGAGTCACGGCCTCGCAGTGTCATTGTCACTTTGGGAGGACAACTCTATCGGATCCCAGAGACAGTTGCACCTAACAAAGTCTCGCAGGGTAGGAAGATAAGCTCCCACACCAGAAAATTATTCCTCTTCACAATTGCGTCTGAAGGAGAACATAAGATCACAGAGACCTCCACACCCTCTGCACAGGGTGTCTCTGCTCATTAGACACAAGAAGAAGACATAGCCATTGTTTCCTCATCTATCCGAGTACCTCTACGATACAAGCCCACGCATTCAAGGTGCTCCTCCAAAAACAAATCATTCAGACAACAATTACAGCCCTCTCGGGATGCCAAAGAAAAGCAACCTCTTCACTTCAACAAATGTCGCACCAGGATATCAACTCAACACACAGTTCGAGATATGATACGGGATTTGACGCAATGGAGACCATTGCTTCCTAAGGAGGGAGGATTGATCCAGATGGAGATCGGTGGCCACCCACCTATTCCACTGGCTCAAAACAATTGTCCATTGTGGCAGTTTCCTAGTTATTTTTTGGCAGTTTTTTGAGTCCTAAACTTTCGGGGCCGTTTTGAGGACTTAAACGACGTTTTTTGGGGATTTGGGGCCAAATGGTTGCCATTGGCATGCATTTGGCCGACCAAAAGTTGTAAAGCTTAGATAGACATTTCCAACGAGTTATCGAACGCCCAAATCGAAGATCGTATGCAAAAGTTATGACCCCGGGAAGTTGACTGTTCAACTTACCACCTTGGGGCCGCAAACTTTATGACGGTTCATCTTCTAGGGTTACGTTTTGGGACTTTTGGGGTTCTCACCTCATTCTTATTATAAATAGGCCCCTTTGGCCTCATTTTGTATCAAGCTTGGCACGAATGAGTGTAGCAGCCACATCTCTTCTCAGAGATAGCTACCACCATTCTAGCAATTGTATTACAGTCTATTCTATTTCCGCCATTTAATAGAATATGTGTTTACTGTATCTCTGTTATCTTTGCAAAATGTCTATTATTATGATTCTATATATGTTCTTTCATTTCGTTCACGCATAAATCCGGATCATTGTATGTTTGGAAAGAACTGTAGACAAAAATTCAAAGCAGGTAGTCATGTTAGTAAAGGTGTTCACGACTAAATTCATTCTGATTTGTGGGGTCTATATCCTACCATTCCCAACGTGGGAGCAAAATATTATGTATTATTTGTAGATGATTTTTCTAGAAAGATTTGGGTCTATGTCTTAAAAATAAAAGCTTATGTGTTTAGCATGTTTAAACAATTTAGAGTTATGGTGGAAAACAGAACTAGAAGGATACTCAAGTGTTTAAGGAAGGATAATGGAGGTGAGTTTACTTGTTTAAAGTTTGAAAAATATTGCAAATATGAAGGGAGCGTAAGACAAAAAACAAATGTATACACTCCTCAACAAAATGGCATTGCAGAGCGCATGAACATGACTCTTCTAGAAAGAGTAAGGAGCATGCTCAGTAATTCTAATTTGGGGCAAGAGTTGTGGGAGAAATAGTTTCTACTTCTTGTTATCTAATAAATCGATCATAATCAATGGCAATAGATTGTAAAATTCTGGAATAGGTAGGGATTAGTCATCCCTGTGACTATTTGAATTTGAAAATCTTTGGTTGTGAAGCTTATGCACTTACTCCTAAAAAACTGTGTTTTAAGTTAGACCCTAGATCAAAGAAGTGCTTTTTTGTTGGATATGATGATGTAAAAAAATGATATAGGTTGTGGGACCCTACTTCCCACAAGATCATCATTAGTAGAGATGTATTTTTGATGAATCTTCTCCAATTAAATCCAAAAAATGTAAGAGTTGATGTGGAATAGGAACATGTAATATCAAAACAACTAGTTCAATTGGAGAACTAATATTCTCATGAATCAAAGAAACAGGAAGAAGTTTCTGGTGAGAGAGATGTCATAGAAGATGAAGAAATTCAAGAAAAGGTGGAGACCCCATAGCCTACACCAAGAATATCATTAAGGAAGAGAAATCCTCCTAAGAGGTATACTGATTTTGCTTTGTCTATTTTATTTACTGATGATGGAGAACCTTCTTGTTTTTAGGAAGCTATTGATTGTGTTGACAATGCTAAGTGGAATATGGCAATGAAAGAAGAAATGGATTCTCTGGAGAAAAACAAGACATGGGAATTGGTTGAACTCCCCAAAGATAGAAAAATTGTTGGATGTAAGTGGGTCTTCAAATTGAAGAAAGGATTTGATGATAAGGTTGAAAGATACAGAGCTAGATTGGTCGCAAAATGATACTATCAGATGGAAGGTATTGACTATCATGAGAATTTTTCACTAGTTGTCAAGCTTGTATCTATTCATATTGTGTTAGCACTAGTTGCATTGCTTGATTTGGAGTTAGAGCAACTAGATGTTAAAACATATTTCTTACATGGAGATTTAGAAGAGGAGATTTATATGGAACAACTTGAAGGTTTTGTGCAACATCATAAAGATGGATTAGTTTGCAAGCTCAAGAAATCAGTGTATGGCCTGAAACAGTCGCCTAGGCAATGGTACAAGAAGTTTGATTCTTTCATGGTGAGGCAATGTTATACTAGAAGTGAATATGATCATTTTTTATACTTCAAAAGGTTGAATGGCATATTCATTATCTTAGTGTTCTATGTTGATGATATGCTTATTGTGAGGAAAAACATGGACGATATTAACAGGTTGAAGGCTTGGATGGCTAGGACTTTTGATATGAAGGATATTGGAGCTACAAAAAAAATCTTGGGTATTGAAATGGTAATCTTAGTTTTTCACAGGAGAAGTATGTTGAGAAAATACTTGTAAGATTCGAAATGAATAAATCAAACCTGGTGAATGTTCGTTTGGCTTCCCATTTTAAGCTTTCCCCATGTTTGTGTCCTAGTTTTTTTGAAGAAAAGAGTTATATGTCTCGTGTACCATATGCCAATATAGTAAGATGTTTAATGTATGCAATGGTGTGTACTAAACTTGATATTTTACATGCAGTAGCTGTTGTTAGTAAGTACATGGAAATTCCAGGAAAAGAACATTGGAATGCAGTGAAATGGGTTCTTCGGTACCTAAGAGGCACACGTGACTATTGTATCACCTTTAATAATAACAGTGATTATGTATGTGGTTATGTTGATTCATATTTTGTAGGTGATTTGGACAAAAGAAGGTCTACTTCAAGTTATGTCTTTACTCTTGTAGGTGGAGCTATAAGTTGGATGTCAAAGCTTTAGGAAACCGTTGCTTTATCCACTACAGAGGTTGAATACATTGTTGTGTCACATGCTTGTAAAGAGGCTATTTGGATGAAAGGTCTTTTTAGAGAAATTGGAAGGTTGCAGAACAATGTGCCTGTCTTCTATGACAGCCAAAGTGCTATACATTTGGCTACAAACCCTGTTTATCATAGTAAGACTAAACATATTGGTGTAAAGTATCATTTTGTAAGACAAGTTATTGCTGAAAGTGGAGTAGATCTGAAAAAGGTTCATACTCAATAAATTTGTGCAAATATATTTACAAAACTAGTATTGTAAGAGAAGTTACAATAGTGTGTAGCTTCTCTTGGTTTGAAAAAAAGGTGATAAATAGCCTTGGGAAAGTATTAGAAAATTTTGTTGTCAAGGTGGAGATTGTTAAATGACAAATAAACTAATGTGTTAAATTATGAGAAGTTTCTCATACAAAGCATAACCGGCAACTGTTTTATTCATGTAACTTCTTTCATGAAGTATATAGTGCATGGTTGGGATACGTAATGTAATCGGTAGTGTGACTGGTTGAGGCCCGTCATGTAATATCTCATTCTTCATTGATTAGCTTCAATACTTTGGCTGCATGGATGTTTCCCCTTATGGGGTTTTAACCCATTAATTGTTGGTGTTATAATGGTGTTTCTTCGTGTAATTTGTCTTTGAGTGTTTAACATGAGAAACTAGGGGACGACCTGAATAATATGGAGGACAAGTTTGATTGGTGACATGAACTGTTGATAAGCATTTTGATGTTTTGGTTGCACCAAGGTAGGCCCCTTGGAAAAGAACCTGCTAGGTGGGGTTTCTCAGAGTGTGTCCATGGAGCCTCAAGGCTAGATAGAGATGGGAAGCAAGCCTACTGATATCAACTTGGGAGACCATAAAAGGCTCACATCTCTTTTGGACCTACTACTATGTTGGCGAAGAAGATAAGGAGATTGGGCCTAGAGGACATCGTTATGCCGAGGAAGATGGAGCCTCTTCCTATTAAACTTCCAAACGTAGATTCCCCGGACTTGGAATACAAAGGTTTCCCAATCATTGAAGAATTCAACAATTCTTCTCATGGTGCACATCCTAGCTAGATGGTACTCTACTGCTTTGGATACCTCATGTATTTTTTAGTTTTCTAGTTTTAAGTATGTTAGATAGTCTACTTTCTACTTTTCCTTTTAGATATTAGATAATGAGTCAAAACTTGATGAACTCGTATTGTTGTTTGGCATGTTTTCCCTCTCTTGAAAGGGTCAGATTTTTTGAACATGTTAATCATGGTATTGTTTTTCGTGTGGCTGAGGTGGTGGTTTCACATTCTTAGGGTATCATGATGGATGATGTTAAAATAACTGTAATTTTGTCTTTTTGTTTTATATAAAATATTGTACAACTTTACCAAAAAAAATAAAAAAATATATATTAATAAATATGTGAATATATTTCTGAAATATATAAAATTAATGTAATTAAAAATACTTTATCATAAATATGTTAATATAACTCCAAAGTATATAGAATTAATATAATTAAAAAAAATATATAAAATATGATTTTAACAAGAAATTTCTATATAGAAAAAATAAAGTAAAAATTGAAATAAAACGATATTTTTATTATTATTACGTTAATATATTTCATGTGTAAACGATATTTAAGTAAGTAAATAAAATATATGTTGCAAAAATAACAGTATATCCACGCATCGATTTTTTTTTTGCAAGGTTTTGCAACAAACTTTATTGCAGTGGCTGACAGGTGTTGAGACCGTATTTTTCGGAAGGTTTTGTATCACTTTATGGCTTGGACTCTTAGCGAAGTTGGTTAGAGCGTAATTTTAGTAACGCAAAGGTCATGCAGGTCACTTTATGACCTGCATAGGTCATAATTTTCAAAAGTCCGTTATAATTTGAATTAAATTCAAAATAAATTATTTTCTGTTTTATAGGTCATTCTTAGTTTTGTGTACGTTAAAATATTTTATTTATTCATAATTCAACAAACTTTATTGCAGTGGCGAACAGAAATTTTTATTGAAAAATATAAGTTTTTCTAAATTTATATAGTCTAATTGTGTTGCTAGTTAGTGCTGTTAAGAAATCAGATTGTCATTGACTTTTTTATTTTTGTAAGGCTCTGTTTTTAGAGAAGGGGCTATATTGTTATTTTGTTTTTTTATGTCCTGCCGTAGCAGGATATATATGATTTGTTGAGTTGAGTTATATTATTACGTCCGTAAGTTTTGATTTTTCCTGGTTGTATAATTTGAATTTTAATTATTAAAATTAATTATATTAAAATCTATTTATTTATAAAGTGATTAGTTATGAAATATGATGTCAATTTTGAGTTTAGTGTCCAATAAGAAGGGCGACGACAATAATTAAGTCACCTCGTCTCAAACCTCCTCTTGTATCCTGCAGTCGTCTTGGGAAAATTCAAATTCAGGTTTCCTTTTTGTATTTTAGGTTTATGTAAAGAAACTTTATGTTAAAATAGAGAACATAATGTTTGATAAGCACACATGTACATTATATGTGTTTCAAACGGCCAACAATATTTAACATGCAGTGTAGTAATAAATGTTGTGCCGGCTGCACTATGGGTCGTTGGATCTCAATCTGTTTCAATATTCAACATGCAGTATAGTAATAAATGTTGTGGCGGCTGCACTGTGGGTCGTTGGATCTCAATCTTTCGTTGGATATCAATCTGTTTCAATATTCAACATGCAGTATAATAATAAATGTTGTGGCATCTGCACTGTGGGTCGTCGGATCTCAATCTATTTGAGACTCACAGTGCAACCGCCACAACATTTATTACTATACTACATATTGAATATTGTTCCCCGTTTGAAACACATGTAATGTACATATACTTATCAAAAGGATTTTAAAATAAATAAATTTTATATAAATAATAACTATAAACCTAGTTACAAATAATTTCATTTATGTTTCAATCACAATGATGATGGAAAATTAATAATTAAGTTAATAAAGTAGCATAATAATTCAAAAACTTAAAAATTGAAAAAAATAAAAATAAAATATTATTATAATAATTTAAAAACTAATTTAATTAATATTCATGAATGATTATTGTGGTTGTTACTAACCTTTAATATCTTTCCCGTCCTTTAAAGAATTTAAGACTTCTAGCTCAACATCTATGTAGATGTATTAGTCTTAATTCCTATAGGTAGATAGGATTTAAAGTGAAGCTGGGCATTTGTCTTGATTTTTATATGTGATGTATTAGTTTTAATCCCTATAAATAGATAGGATTTAAAGTGAAGCAAGGCAGTTGTCTTGATTTTTATAGGTTGATTTATTTTTTTAAAGTTAATTATGATTTTGTTACTTAAAAAAATTTAATAACAAAACTAATTAACTTTTATATCAAACCTTAAAAACAAACTTTATCATTTCAACTTAATCATCATAATATACATAGAATTTATTGAAAAACAATGATCTAAAAGCTTTTTTCCTTTTTAAAAAAGGAAAATTTAATTTTAATAAACTGAAATGGAATATAATTACCACACTCGTAGTTTGTGGCTTCATCATGTTTATAGGGATAGCAATGGAATAAAAGACAATTTGGATTGTTTTTTATTCTCCATATTCTTTTAGTTAAAGTGGTTCAACTCCTAGTTATCTATGTCTAGCTAGACATTTTCAGTGGCATTCTTTTTCAACCATAGAAATCAACCAACTTGAAAAAATTCAAGATATCCAATTTATAATTACATTTGCGACTCAAAAAAAAATTGTTTACCACTAATATATAGAATATTGGAATTAAACAATGGCCTATAGATGAACGAATTCAATTTTTTTTACAAACCAACTTTTGATAGTGCTTCTTCTCATTAATTATCTTCAAATTATAAATGCTTGGTAAAATTTTATAATAGGAATATAAATTGCTTAGTAAAATTTAATAATATGAATTCACCTTGAGTTAATTAAAACTATGAATTTAGAAACAAAAATCTTTATAGCTTTAAAATATAATTTCATGGGAAATCGCTTTCACAGCCTTTGGAATGAACTGACACCACCCACTTTGCAATAATGTTTTTTGAATTTCAGTGACTTTATTCATCTTCCTGTCGCACTCAATGAAATGTAATGTGATGTTTTCTAAAGGTTTTGCTTCAAAATGAAATGTAATATGATTTCATTTGCTTCAAAGATTCCTTTCCGCCGACGATACGTCTTTTAATTCACACCTATTTGTTTCTTTCAATTCCCCCATTCACATCGGTTATGGGTATACCACATTTCAATGTTCACCATTCTTTTCTTGATCGTAGTTTTAATAGCTTTAGTGGTGGGATATCTCAAGCCATTACAAATTTAAGCAAGCTCAAACATTTATACTTCTCAAACAACAATCTCAATATCAGCTCGTACAATTCCAAATTAAAAAAAAAAACCTTTATTTATTGAAAAACTTATATTTGGATTTAAATAGTTTAAATGGATGTATCCCGCATAACATAGGCTGATTAAAGTCTCTTAGTGTACTACAACTATTTAATAACAATATTTATGGAAATATTATTAATAGTATTAGTGACTTAGTTTCACTTAGATTTTTAGTCCTTTCAAAAAACAATATGAAAAGACCAATTCCAAAAGGACATTGGAAATTGCACTTCTCTCATTGTTTTCTCTGCCCATTCTAATAATTTATCTAGGACACTACCTACATCTCTAGCTCATTGTAACAAAATTAAATTCATAGATTTAGGTATGAATGACTTTATATGTGAAGTACCTGAGTCCCTCTCATTTCTTCATCAATTGCGTATTTTAAGTCTCGCTTATAATAATTTGGCATGGTGGTATTCATAAAGGGATCACAAACCTCACCATGTTGCATGTGTTGGATTTATCTAACAATAAATTCAATGAAAAAATAACTTCTTACATTGAAACACTCCAAGGATTTGCAATTAATGTATCTTCACAACTTGTTGTGCCTTATATAGAATCTCGAGACAAAGTTGTATTGTTTCCAGCCAATACAATAAGGGAGGAAATGTAAATTGACATGAAAAGATATAAGTATAACTTATCATATATGAGTCCCATGAACACCATACTTTATTTGTCCAATAACAATCTTACAGGAGAAATCCCTACAAGCATAAGATGTTTGAGTAGCCTGCGATTGTTGAATTTATCCAAGAATCAACAAGAAAGAGTAATCCCTACATCTATTAGTAACATATCTAAGTTGGAGGAGTTGTACTTGTCCAAAAACAATTTGAAAAGTCGAATTCCTAAAGATCTCTCTCTATTACATGAGTTGGGTGTTCTAAATGTTTCAATTAACAACTTACGTGGGTCAATCTCAAAAGGAACAAAATTTTCCACTTTCAATGTAACTTCACTTCAAAAGAATAAATGCTTATGTGGTTTTCCTTTACATCCTTGTGGAGAAAAGAAAAAACCAATGATAGACGGCAATAGCAGTAGTAATAGTAGCACTATGATAGTGTGATGGTTCCATGGTGTTGCTAAAAATATATCATTTATGGGCGTGTACACGAAGATGGTTCCACTTTTTAGTGCCATTATAATAATCTAAAACGCAAGTCTGAAAATGAAATCCATAACGCTTATGCGTTATGGATGGTTTGGTTCAGGAAAACCTTGCCTAAAACCAAAGCTAGAATATATCGCAAGTGTTATATATCGCACTTGCGTTTTGATGGGTTACAAATCGCAAGTGCAATATATCACACTTGCGTTTTGATGAGTTACAAATCACACTTGCGATATGTAAAACTTACAAAAAAACATAGGCCCGTAGCCTCTATTTGCTCATTTTCCATTGCAGGCCGCATAGAATGGAAATGAGAAATATCGGGAAGGCGATTTGGAGGACATATTATTTGGAGGGCATAGTATTTGGAGGGAGGAGACCGATTTGGAGGGAAGGAGATCGATTTAGAGTGCATATGACATAGAGGGCATACGATTTGGATGTAATTGAAGGTAAGAATTGCATTGTTTTTGTTTTGTTTAGGATTAGGAAAGAATTGTTTTGTATTAGGCAAGAATTGTTTTGTTTTTTTCTTTTAATTTAATAAATTTTAATTAAAAAAAAGAATGAAATATTAATTCATTTTAAAATTGGTTGTTTTTATATTAACAGACAACACAAATCTTGAAGAAAATGTCCAAAACCAAACCACCAATAACCCAAACACAAACCCAAATCCAAACCCCAAACCAATGGAGGAGGAACATGATACGAATGCCAAAATTCTTGCTTGTTTGGGTGCATTGAGATGCCTTAGTTCACATTTTAGATGGGGGGACCACATAAGACGGTCATTGGGAGAGGCCCTAGATAACATTACAAATACAATTTACAATGTCCAGGGATCATTGTACAACATTAACTCCTACAGGGATTCCCAAAGGAAATACTATTCCACTGGGTTGAGCTACAAAGACATGAAGAAATTAAAGATAACAAAAGATCAACTTTTTCACTATTCTGGGACCCTAGAATTGGATTGGTTCCTCCCACTAGTCGACCACACATTTCTATAGACTGGTGCATAAAAATAAATATTAAAGCCAACTTGATGGATCGTTGGTACATGGTCTTCGATGAAGACCCTCATGGGAATAGAGACATCCCATTCTATTTCCTCAGGAAATTGTATGCCGAATTTATATTGGGTAAACATGTAAATTACTTTGATATTTTATAGTTCGAGGGGGTAGGGCATGGGATTCCCCAAGATAGGTGAGGGGCGAGGACTGATCCAAACTGTGTGCGTCGACCTCCGCGCACACCAAACCCCCCTCATTTACATCCTTTTGCAGGTCCTATGATTGATGACACGCAGGAGGCATTATTCGATTTAGCATATACATTACTTCAACATAGAATTGTTGTCGCGGAGCATGGGTTTGATCAGTTTTATTGAATCTTTAGGCTTGTCAGAAAATATTTGCGATTTGCAGGCAAGGACTGATTTATTTTTTTGCTCAGTTCAAATTAGATTATGCGATGGAAATTAAGGTTGGGTTGCTAGGAAAGTAGACCGAAGGCATGGCCGAATAGGCAGGTAGGCATTGGGTAATTATATTTGAATTTGGATAGGTTTACTGGATGAATATATTTATTATATTTATGGCCGACGAGGTTGTATGATTTCAATTCATTTTCTTGTTTAAGTTTTATGTAAGTTTTCTCATAAAGAGATATAGGGGGGATGGGAGAGGTAGAAATATATGAGGGATGGGGTGGGGTAAGAGATATAAGGTGGATGTAAGAGGGAGATATATAGGAGGGAAGGATGATTCGGTGCAGGAATATATAGGATAATGGATGGAGGAAAGATATAGCATAATGGAATGAGGGATGGTTAGAGGGTGAGATAGTGGGACAATGACCATAAATTATAATAATGACACCATGCTTAACATTGATTTCTCATGTATCAAATATCGAAGAAGACGATAAATTATAATAATAATAATAATAATAATAATAATAATAAAACCTGAAACACTAAATTATTATAATAATAATAAAAAAACACCTGAAACACTGATGAACTGTTGTTGTAGATGTCGACGCCATCTTTTGACACCTACTTCAAAGATATGGATGTTGCATCGCATCGTCCTCACCTAATGGCGATCAAACAAAATTATCTTTCATAATAATATTGACAATGACAGGTAATTGTTTAACACAAACGAATGACCACCATTTTGGAGGGGCATGAGATTGATCAGTTTTATCGAATCTTTGGGCCCATCAGAAAATATTTGTGATTTGCAGGCAAGGACTGATTTATTATTTGCCTCGGTTCAAATTAGAATTTGCGATGGAAAATAGCATTAGGTTTCTAGGCAGGAGGATCGGAGGCATGGCTGAACATGCAAGAAGGAATTGGGTAATTATATTTGAATTTCGTTGGGTTTATTGGATGAAGATATTTATAATATTTATGGTCGATGAGACTGTATGAATTCAATTCATTTTCTTATTTAAGTTTTCTGTAAGTTTTCTCATAAATCCGAGGGAACCCCTACAGTAATTTCTATGTATTCAATATGAAAATGATTTGTTAGAACTATTCTCTAAGGTACCTGGTAGACTTGTTATTGTTTGGAATGGATTCTATTGTTTATTCATGTTTCTACTATTGATCACATTTTGGATATTTTGCAAATTGTCTTCCTTAAATCCATCTTCAATATGATACATTTAAATGTGATTTGTTTTTATAAATTGGTCCATACATGTTTTTTTGGTTACTTAATTTAGTTTTATGTCGATGTTTTCCGAGCTTGTATTCTGGATTTATTTTTGTCCCTGGTGCAATTCTTCTCCTTTATCCCTAACGGTCCCTATGTAAAACATGATTATCATATCGCATATGCGATATAGCGCATATTTGATATAACACATATGAGATATATCGCATATGTGATGTAGTGCATATGACATAGGAGAAATTAACATTACATTAATTAAGTTAAAAGAGCGGGGGTAGTCAAAGGAGGGAGAGAAAGGTATAGGGGGAATCATGGAAGGGATGGATTAGTAGGGGAGAGATATGGGGGGATGAATGGAGGAGAAATATAAGGGGAAGGGACGGATTGGTAGGGAAGAGATATGGGGGGATGAATGGAGGAGAAATATAAGGGGAAGGGAGTGATGGGTAGGGGATAGATAAGAAAAGGGGAATGAAGGTGGAATAAATATAAGTGGGATGGGGGGGAATATGCTATGTGCTCTTTGGATAAACATTTGAAGGAATAATCGAATATTAAGATCAATAGATATAAAACACATATGTGTTACAACACATGTGTTATAAGGCATATGTGTATCGCATATGCGTTGTAACGCATGTGCGTTGTAATGCATATGCATTTTGTAAAATTTAAAACTTTGGCGGGAATAAGGCTTGGCATTATGTTCAGAAATAGCTTCATACTACCAGACCTATTGGCTAGGACAAATAAACCAGGGCTATTGCCTGTATTTCAGAACTCTGTGAATATGCTCAGCTTCGATGGCGTTTTTTGCTATGACAAACACAATATTTTTTTATGAAAATATAGAATATTGTAGAATACAATCTTACGATTCTGAATATGTATTTTTTTCCTACAGATGTATGGTTTATTTATTTATTATTATTTTTATAAATGACAAAAATTAGTTTTTGAAAAGAGATACATCCATTATTTTTTATATAACTTTTGATTGCCCTCATCATTTCTCAAGAAAACTATATGGTGCACTAGAGGAGAGCAAGCTCTATGATCTTATATATAGAAATCAAGAATTTCATAAAGTTTATCCCCTAAAGTGTTGCATCTACACATAACGTTTTTGTTTCAAGGTTTTCAGACTTCAATAATTAATAATAATAAAAAATAATTCATACAAAATTTTGAAAGAATAGTGTTGCACTAGTACCATATGTCATTTATATGCCTGCAAGAGTTTATCCAAAAATGGCATCATTTACCTCATATAATGTTGCACCCGCAAAAACATATATGTTATGATGTGTTGAAAATTTGAAACTGTTGCACCTGGAAATCTCACACTACTTGTCAGCCTTCAAAAGAATTTCATGTTGCTAGTTAACCTCCCAGAAAGGCTGGTTTGGGTCACCTTGGACACTTTTTCCCCTGACCTAGAAGGGACGACGCTTCCTTGTATTTTGCACAGAGTGTCGGCGATGCCTGCCTCAGTTGAGCAAAAGGTGATGTTTTCCCTCTTTTTTGGAAAAAACCCTAGGTCTACGCTCCTCTTAGTTCGGCTAAGAGCATCAGTGGTCAATTAAAAGGAAAAAAAAAGATGTTTCTAGAAGATTCCATACGGGATCCTTCATGGAATTAGTTCCTATATTCGTGGGAGAGGTGGCATTCGCCTCCCTCACCTATAGGGATCTCATTCTATCCTTTTGTCAAGTGATCCCATGGGTTCTAGGCCTATAAAAGAAGCCTTCATGAGGAGAATGGAAGAGGCCAGAAAAAACATCCTTATGTTGCTAGTTTGAAATCTGAATCAGAGGCAAAGTAGATGTAGCTTGTGTTTGGAGAGGTCTTCATAGTCATAGGAGATTGTAGACATTATTGATTGAGATAGAGGCCATCGACATCAAGGCTTTTGGTTGTACTTCTTTCTCATCCATATATTAATACACAGACATTTACCTTTCCTGTATTTGATTGTAGTGTTTGTAATTAAATATTATTGGATTCCTTAATCACCAATATGAATAGTCGATTATCGTGATGCTCTTGTCCCTTTTGTTTGTTTTGTGATATCTTTTGCAGATATTGAACCATTGCAAGGACTTTCTGGAGAGAAGATCAACCGATCCAAGGTTGAGGAATTATGTTTTTTATGTTAATTGATTAATTATTCAAGGAAAGGATATGTTGCTATGTCTTTTTGTTCTGTATTTTTGTCTTACATTATAGAGGAACAAGCAATGTCTGCACTATTTGAGAATTACTATAAACAAAATTAGTGACTCTAGTGGGGATCTAGCTTAATCCAATCAGATCTGGGGAAGATCCAGTCAGATCTGGTGTAGATCCAGTCAGATCTACAAACTCCTTTAACCATTCCATCTATGAAGGTTGTTTCTCTCTCCTTTCAGTTGTTTCAATTAATAAGGTGATTTATCCATCTTATGTTTCTGATCTTTTGCCTTTGTTATGAGTAAAATTTTTGCACTTTCATAGTTAGCTCAGTCTTTCTGGTTTCTCCTACAGGTTTTTAACTTTTTTAGTGTATTGTTCTTCAGCATTGTTTCCTTTGGCTAACAGAGCGTCGGTCCTTTGCAGGATGCATTTCCTCTTCTCGACCAGAGCGCTAACACAGTCTTTTCTTTTGCTTGACAGAGCATCGACAACGCCTTTTTGTAGAAGGATAGGAGCGTCGTAGCAGTGTGGGATGCTCTGGTGCAATGCCCTTCAGAACGCCAAGGTAGGTCTTCAAAACTGCATGTTTACAAAAATTTTGTTCAAAAAATTGGAATTTTTTCTGTCCTCTGATTTTTTTTTTCAGTTTCGTCTGCTTGATTGCTTGTTGTCTGATTTACTGGTTTTTGTGAATCTGATTCTTTGTTTGAGCTCAAATCCAAAAATTTCTATCTTGTGCATTATCATAAATGAAATTGGAAACATAATTTGATCTTGGTTTTTTTTTAATGAAGTATCTGAAAATTTCCTATTGAAAAGAAAGCCTATAGCCTCTTCTTAGAAGATTAGTTTCTTTTGTAGAAAAGACTGCTTTGTGCGCCTCATATTTTCTAGAAAAATACAAAAAGAATCATTTTATTTTTCTCTTGTTTATGCTTGCAAAAATTGTTTTTTTTTCATTCGCATGAGTGATTTAGAAAGATAGGTATTTTTGACATTGTAGCAAAAATTTGTTTTGCATGCACATTAGAGGCTTAGTTTTCTCTCTGTCATTTCTAGAAACTTTAGAGTGCTTGTTTGAAAGAGTTTTTGTGTTTTGAAAGGACTTCCTTTGCATCTCTTTATTATATCTTGTTTTGTTGTTGAAAACAACTTTCTTATGGTATATTGTTGAAAAGAAAAGAAAAAGGGTTCTTCCTTACCCTAGTTAGTTCTCATCAAAGTCAAAAAGTGCATCTACATCTAGATTAATTTGCATTATTAGAGATAACATTCCACAAAAATTCACCTAATCGTCCAGATAAAATTAACAGTATCTTTAGGTCTAAAATTGTATAGAAACTTGAGTGATAGGCTAGTGACGTGTTCGGGCATTGTTAAGCGTAGGAGATGTCGTTATTTGTCTGCACTACAACCCAGGAATCGTGTGGTTCTTCCACGTACTGTCAGTATATTGAACGGCCTTTCACGTACCCTTGAGGTATATAGAAAGGTACTTCACATACTCGATTGTATATTGGAAGGCCCCTTGTGAACGGTTGTGCATTAGACAGAACTACTACCGATTTGAGCTCCCGCGTACCTTGCGTATATCGGGAGACCCTACTAGGATACCCTGACCATCTAAGAAAATCCCTTTGGTCGTCTTGTGTGGAGCAATACATCGAAAACAACATTCGAGGAGACTACTACGCACATACCCATGAGGTATATCGAGAGTTGCACCTACTTGACAATCCTAGTGAGAGACCGACTATTTTGAACCCATCCTATCATTTAAGTCTGCTTGTGACCTTTAGCTCTGCGTAGTTTTTGCTTGCATGTTTTTCTCCCTTTTTTGACCTAGATTAGGTAACTTTGGCCACCACCATGGCTGAGCAACTTGCGAGGCATTAATCTCGTATATTGTAGGGTTTATCTCTTGACTCTCCTCCTACTATGGAAGGACAAGATGGAGTAACCATGGAACAACCAACTTCCGCTAATCTTCCGGTAGGAACTGCCTTAGCTAGAGAAACCAGAGAAAATTTCATTGTTTACAAAAATCCTTTGGTTCAATTGCCTCCTGCAGCCGATATTTCTATACATCCTCCTTTGGAAGCCCATGTTGATATTCCTGCCCCACCAGATTATGGCTTGAATGCTCTTTTTTGGAGGAATTCTATGGGCCAAGCTATTGCTGAATTCGGGGTTATTAGACCTTCACCAAGGAACCCTCCTTTGGGAGAGGAGAAACAAAGAAGAATTAATGCATCTCTTGATCGAGCTCGTAACTTTTTAGAGAGAGTAGAAAGAATCATTCCTCCACATGTGTCTCGTCATGAATCTGTATCGGCTCGTTTACCCCGCAATACTGACCCTTGGCCTTTAACTAAAATTAAAACTTGTTCTGATGGTCATCCAACTTATGGTGGGAGTTCTCACAACCCATGGCCTGAAGGATATCATTCACTAGCTCAATTGATAGCTCCTATTGAAGAAATTCCATTTCAAGGTAAACCAGGCCCAAATCACAACCCTATTGTTTCACATCCTGGACCCAATACTAGACCTTCCATACCTGTCATGGTTGAGGGGAATCCTTAAATCAAGCAATGTCAGTAAGTTCTCACACTGGGAGGAAACCCCAGACACAAGTTACATCTTCTGTTAGTGGAATTATTTCTATTTCAGGACAATTCGCAATTGTAGCACAACCTGTAGTAGTCATCCCTCCTACTAATACCAATGTTGTTCCCCCCCATATGGGTCAAGCCAACCCTTAGGGGTGCCACCTGTTAATAACCTGGCTTCTTAGGGATATAATTATCCAGGAACTCAGCCACCCAAAGTCAAACAAGTTTACCAACAACCACCACTGGAGGCTATTTATCCTGGAATGCCCTACCCTGGGAATGCTTTTGTACCTTGGGGGCAACCAAATTTGTCAAATGTCTCGTCATATGGAGGAGCTTTTGTTAATACTGTTGGAGGACATGGTGGACCCCCCCATGGGGGACCACCGCGAGGACCTAGAGGACCTCGTGGACCATTTGGAGGACCACCACCGCCGCCGCCGCTGCCTTCCAGAGGACGCCCTCCCTCGGGTGGCCCACCTTCACATGGAAATTCTGGAAATCAACAACCTTTTCAACAAACTTCAGGGGCATAATCGATACCCATCTATCAATCAACATATGATCCTACTGGTTATAAAATGCCCTATCAATACTACTAGTATCCACAACCAAATCAACAACTACCATTTCTAGCTACTTTAGATCTGCCAAACTTGTCAAGATTGATAAATGACCCGATCCATCATGACCCCTCTTGGCTTTTCATTCCTGTAAAGCTGCCCTCAGATATACCCAAGTTTGATGGTAAACCCAGTGAAGACCCAAAAAATCATGTGATGACATTTCACTTATGGTGTTCATCCAATTCTTTGATGGACGGTTCAATCTGTCTAATGCTTCTTCAAAGAACCCTCACTAGTATTGCCACAAAGTGGTATATCGAGTAACCACAGCACTCTTTTTGGGACTTCAGTGCTTTAGCAATATATTTTTTAACACACTTTCAATTTCCAATTCGATATGAAACAGGTACAAACCTTTTGACATCGCTTCGACAAACTACATCAAATCACATCTCCGATCATATCGATGAATGGAGAGGAAGACGAAGGTTAATTAAGGCCCCCATTCCTGATCAGTTTCTTGCTGATTGGTTTACAAAGTATTTACTTCCACCTATTGCTAGAAATGTTTCCATGGGAGGCGTTGTTACTGAGGAGCAAGATATTATCTACGCTCAATACCTAGACTTGGTTTACTCCTAGTTAGGTACTCTATACGATCTGATTCCCCATGCTCCTCGACCTACAATTGATCCATCAATGTTGATGTAATTGTAACTTCAGAATGTATTCACTTGTATTTCTTATGTATTGTAACCCGATCTTTATTCCGGGATGTATTGTAATGTACTTGAGTCATGTCATGCCCCGATGTTCCTATCGAGAAGTTTCTATAATGTAAACAAGTCATGTCAATTCAAGGTGGATAACCCTCCTATTGTCTAAGGGTTAAAGTCCCCGACAGTTCCAGGGCACTAGGGTTATTAGACTCACCTAGTGAAGTCAGCCCTAGTTGGGTTTAGTCAAGTCCGGAATTAGTATAAATATAGAGCTATCCTCTCTATTTATCACACACTCACTCACACTCAGTTGTAGCGCATAGCTGAGGAAGAGAAAGACACTAGGGCAAGGAAGAAAGAGGTTACTGCTATTGGGAAATCATCTTACTATTTTGGGTTTCACTTTGGTGCTGATTCTATCTCTGAGGAAGTTTCAGGGTTTTCTCCATTTATGGTTTCCCCAAGGAAAAAAACTATGTTCAATGTCTCTTGTGTTTGATTGTTGTGCTTGTTGTTCTCTCAGTTAAAGATCCTAATGTTATGCTAGCTTAATGTTAAAAGTCTAACATGGTATCAGAGCTAACCTGAGAAGAAGACACTATGCAGTTGTGGGATCTAGGGCTTCCTATTTTTTGGATCTCTCTCCACATATTTTCAGCAAAAGTAAGGTGGACTAACTCTCCTCCCTAGGGCGCATCTTTCTATCGAAGCAGAATCCAATTCTGAGGTTTTTCAGTTTTGGACGCAACATTATTGCCGAAAATTAGGGCTTTTCACAGAAGTGGAATTTTTCAGTGAGCTCAGGCCTGGATTGATCTCCTTCCCAAAATTGAAGTTAGGGATCAAATTCAAAGCATTTGGTTGGATAGAACTACAGAAAAGAAAAACCCTAATATGCTCCTGAACAAGTCCTGCAGAATCTTAGCTCTGAATTCAAATCCGACATCTTGACCTAGTAAGATCTAAATCTTTTTTATTTCCATTTGAGGTTCCCAGTTAAGATGTCTCATCATACCAAGCTTGATGAAAAGCTTGAGGGAGCTGATAACTTCCGAGCCTGGAAGTATAGGATCTCCCTGGTCTTGGAAGAAAAT